>CAJPVJ010003869.1:0-10357 GCA_905397405.1 Oppiella nova | reverse complement strand
TAAATGAATTATAATGGGTTTTAAAAACATTAGGTGGTACACTAATTGTTGCATTTAATTTGTGATTTAAAAATTATTATTATTAATAATGAAATAATAATTTCAAAAGCTTTAATAAAGTTAATAATTTTTAATTCATCGAGTAAGTCTCTACCATATTTATGAAATCAAATGATAAATTATATTGTGTTTTCAAAATATGGTTATTATCATACAGTTTCTACATTCATACAAATACTTCACTTTGAATAAGTAATGTATTGTTAACTCATTGTTAATGTGTTATACATTTATAATGACAAATGTAGATTTTATGATCACAACTTTTTATTATTATTATAGGAAACGATGGAAACGATGTTTATATTGAATATAACAAACATACAAATATAATATTATATAAATAAATATCAATTAAGACAACACCTTAATACTAAATATGCGCAATTGTATTACGTAAATCAAAACATTTTATGCTAAATATATTTTTAAAATACTATTTGTACCTGTTACGTATTTATCATTTGTTGTATCAGTTCAATAACATTTTTATAATTGTTAAAATCACATATTTTACAACTCAATGATGATATTATGAATGAACTGTAACATAACATTATTATATTCAAAAATAATTACATTAATTAAATATACTAAAATTATTGTCTAACACTGATAGTAAGTATCTACAATATTTTATTATAATTATAATGTTTATAAACTTTATTAGTATTATTATATAATTTTAATTAATTATTTAAAACAATTCTACCAAGGTATACAAATGACTTTTTAAAATTTATTAAAATTATTAACATTTACTATATTATAGCATAAAATAACACAAATATGAAGCCAACCACTGGGAACCCAAACTCTAACTACACCTCCCGTACCAATTTAGTCGACTCGTACGAGTTGTCAACATTAGGGGCCAGTAGTAGGAGTCGTGCCGTCACTCCCACACCAATCCTAACCCCCGGGAGGCGACTGTCGGTCACGAGTAGTTCGGAAGACGACTCGTTGTGTTCAACAATAATCGGAACTCTAATGATATTTGCGGTCCTTTTGTTACTTATGTCCACATTTCCACTCTCTATGTGTTTCTGTTTCATCATTACTAATGACTATGAAAAGGCTGTCCTATTCAGGAACGGCAGGTTACGGCAGGGTATGTATTTATAAATATAACCGAAAATATTATTTATAAAAAATATTATAATAATTGAACGAAATCATGCTATAAGGATCTATGTCTGAAGTATAATGTATTAAATGAACGAATTGTTTATTATTACAGTTTACATTGCATTTACAATTACAAAAGTTTTAATTACTTTTAAACTATATTAAATTATTATTTATAGTAATTTTGAATATTATTAACTATATAATAAAATCATGAGTATTATAGGTAGTTAAATTTTCAAAATTTACAAAAATGTAATTAATAATGAAATTATTACCAAACTTAATGAAAATATATTAAACCCCCAATACATTGAGTTTAATACAATTCTTAATCTAAACTTAATAAACATAGTTTATAATCACTGGATTAATAGTTTATAATCATTTTATTGAATATTTGTTTTATATAAATTGAATTTAAACACTATATTTAGATAGAAAATAATAATTTTATAAATAAAATTGATAGACCCTTATTGCACGTTTTTGATCAATTATGGATTAATTTTACTATTATACTTTAGATTTTTTTAAAAAGTTACTACTGTACTAACTATTTAAAAATGTTTATATAAAATATAGACAATGATAAAATAATACAAAATTAATAAAATAATAATTGTGTAGCATGCCCATTAAAAAGAATTTAAACAATTTCAATTATGAGAAAATTGATTCTGTTTATATTTTACAGTCATTAGATAAGCTTTATATTAAGATCAGACTTTTTAAGATTATCTAACTAGATTACATAATATTAACATAAACATTAATTTTAAACACGGTGATAATATATTAATGAAAAACATAAGCTATTAGTCGCATGACAATTAAAATGAATAAAATATGAACATGCTAAAATTACTCACTATAATGTTTTCAAAAGTTAATGGTATGGGTCCGGGGGCGGTATTCGTGATCCCATACGTGGACCTGTGCTACATCATAGACTGTCGCACCGTATGCTACGGCATCCCACCCCAGAAAGTGCTCACAAAGGACTCGATGACCATCGATGTGGACGCCGTAGTCCTCTATAGGGTTCACAACGCAATCGCCGCCACAACTAAAGTCCAGAGCTATAGTAAAGCGACGGAACTATTGGCCGCCACTAGTCTTAGAAACTTTTTGGGCACTAAAACATTGGCACAAATACTGGCTGAGAGTTCGGACATTAATGAAACGCTCAAGGTTAGTTTTATTTGAATAAAAAATAATTTCTAGTTTTTATAATCGTGTTATTACTTTGGTGAAATGCTCAAGGTCAGTCGTAATAAGAATATGAGGTGCAAAGGGCATACAATTTCTTGTATTACATTGATAATCATAAATATTAATTTTAATTGTTGTAATATTATAGGACTCAAGTGGAATTTAGTTTTTACTGAAATTAAATCTAATTATAATACAGAATACTAGAATATCTACAAAAATTATTAATTTTACATTTTACATTTGATAAGGGTCATTCCTACTTAGGCTTATTTTGCAGCCGGTAGTACAATTACTAATGTTATACGTACTGTATTAGTAACTGGGCTCTATAGCCCATGAACATTAATCAATGATGTTTCGTATTCATTACTATTATCTAAAAAAATTACAATCAAGAATATATACATAATATCAGTTAATAATACACAATATTATTTGGGTTCACGTTCCCTATAATGTGTCTACTCACATTTTATTAAAATATAATTTTACAATCAATCACATTAAGTGTATATAAATCACAGCTAAACAAATACTATCATAATAATCAACTTAATAATTTTAAAAATTAACCTTCATAAGCACCATGCTCATTTATTGCTCACTTTTGTAGGCACATCTGGACGCGGCCACCGAATTCTGGGGCGTATGTGTCGATCGCATAGACATAAAGAACGTGAGGATTCCGGCGGACCTGCAGTCGGCCCTATCAGCCGAGGCTCAGGCGAGTCGTGAGGCTAAAGCCAATTACATCACGGCCTATGGCGAGAAGGACGCCTCCCATTCCTTGGTTGAGGCGGCCGTCAAACTGGACGACTTTGCTCTTCAGCTCCGATACCTTCAGACCCTGAATACTATTTCCGTGAATAATAACGACACGTTTATTGTGCCCATACCTATCGAGTTGTTTCAGTTTGCCGCCCATTAATGGGACGGGTGTTTAAGAAAAGGGGTGTGGTTAATGTTAATATGTCATAAAATGTTTGTTTTTTAAATTATTTGTAAATATTATTTAAAAATAACTTTTAAATAAATTTGACATTGTTCAATTTTGTCTCCATGTAAATGTATTACTTGTATATTACTATTCTATTGAATTATTTTTTCATTGTTAATTTATGTAGAAGGTAATATATAAATATTAGATTATTTTGCTATGGTGTGTAAATAAACAAGCTGTAACCACGTCCATGATAAGTTTGGTCAGTAAACTTGATTACATTTATTACCTGGTTGCAATTTAAACATTTATTATTTAGAATAGATTAAAGATCTACTATAAACTATTTAAAACAAAAATTAACTATGAGCAGATTTGTGTCCAAAAACTAAATATGAAAATAATTAATTTAATATATCTAATATTTTAAATATATATTACAGGCTTTCCATTATATTTTTGCAGCTTTTTCAATAGAAATATCATAACTATTATTATAATGGACGCATTTTTACGTTTTTAACAGTGTTGTATCATGCCTAATTTACAACTACAAATATAATTTACGTAAAATTTAATTCATATCTAAACCATATATTGTGTAAAATATTTTTTAAATCCAAAATTTCTAAGTAATTTATTTAAAAGTACGATAATTTGTATTCAGATGCAATTATATGAATTAAAAACTATGGAGGTATATTAATTAGCAAGCAGGTATATAACAATATCAAGCAACCTTTTCATTGATGACTATGATTGATGAATTATACTTTTTTATTTGATAAATGTTTCAAACTTTTTACTCAAGTTCAATAATTTATACAGATTTTAATATTAATCTAATATAATAACGTTAAACAACACAGAATATCTAAAATAAATAATTTTCAAAAACAATGTTTATAATGTAAAACACTACCGTATCTAAAAAAATTTACCGTAACTTTCATTAGAATCAAATAATTATTTTTAAAAATATTTTAGTTAACATTACGTAGGAACCAATTTACAATAACTTTAAACCTTTAGGTGATATCATATAGATTTTATATTCAATATTACAGTTTATCCAATATAGTATAAATTTATTATTTTTAATATTATAAAAATGGTTTTTAATCATTTAAAAATTCATTATCCGTTTAGCCAATTTAAAATAACTCTTAAGATTTAGGTTATATCATAATGAATTATATCATTAATGAGGTTATATCTAGGGTTCCCAAATCTCAAGGTTCAAGCAGGACTCTCAAGGAATCGGTCATATGCTCAAGGAAATATTTTCAATAAATATGCTCATTTCAATGGACCTCAAGGAAATTTATGATCACTTTTTAAAAGATCATGGAAACTTAGGACATTTTTTGTTTGAAACTAAGGATTCTCAAGGAATTTGATTTTTGGACTTGGGAACATTAGTTATATCACAGTATTAAATATTACAATTTTTCTAATTTCCAATTTTGCTCTAAAGTTCCGGTTTTTTCTGACACTGAATAGTATTTTAATTAAAAATAACAACACGTTTGTTGTGCCCATACCTACCGAATTGTTTTAGTTTACCGCACATTTATGGGACGGGAGTTTAAGGATAAGGATGTAAGAGATGTTTAGTTTGTTATAAAAAGATTTTTATTTTTAAAATGATTTTTAAATAATGTATTAAAAATAACTAAAACTAAATCGTTATATTATGTCTCTCTGTAAATGTATTAATTACTATTATATTGAATTATATTCTTACTGTGTATTTATCTAATAAACTAGTGAAGATTATGTTCATGGTAATTCGGCAAGTAAAGTTAATTACAATATAATACCTGGCCATTCGTACTGGTATTTTACGATAGTTTTGCTGAACTCCACGTTACATATATTGGTATCCGTAATGTTTATATAAATGACTCCTCTTTGAAAATAATGAAATACAAACTCATTCGGGGAGTGTACGTGTATGTACAACGAATTGTCCCCGATATTACTCCGATTTGCAACGACAAATATAGAGAAAAAGTGCAATTGACTGTAAGTCAAATCGAAATTAAACCCATTGCTACTATACCAGTGCTCTGCGAACATGGTGAGACAATACTTGTCACCATTTAGTGATATACGATACGGACCCACGTTTAAGCAATTGTGAAATAAAGCATGTTGACTTTTAGGAACAGTCTTATTATTGTGATAAATATGACATCTAAACAGGTCTTCCGGTTTCCTCATGGCTTCAAACTGTCTTCTTATGGATAATGTATTCAAGTAGTGGTCAATGGTTTGGTTAATAGTCTTGTTATCATTTAATATTTATGATTAAATATGTATTTTCTAAACATTTTATTTTTATTAATTTTTTTATTCAAAATACAAATCTTAGAATATTACATTTGTTTGTACTGTAACATTATTTAAGTGAAAATATAATTATGAATTTCAATTTTGTAAATTGAAATACTTACATGTACCGTATAAGCAAATACAGTAGGTTGGAAAATAAATAAAACTTGTTTGAATATAATAATATATTTTTATTTTTATATTTTTGAAACATTATTAATTAGCAATTCATTAATAATTATTCATTTGTTGGAAAATAAATAATAAATTTACTTAATTATGATTACTTTTGTCTGTCTTTTAAATTTTAAACACTTTCTAATAGATTTCAATTTAAACATTTTAAGCACCGGTTTGATTACAACATTGAATTGGATATCATTTCTATGCATATAATTATAACATTTTGTGCACATATGCCACAAATACTCGGTTAACATAATGACAGAGAATCCAAACCATAAACTCACAACACTTGCCATAAGACACACGTATTCCTCGACTGTTAGCTTTAGTTGTATCTCATAGACTAGTATGGGTTCAGTGGGCACCCGGAGTGTAAACATAAAATTGTCCCTGGCTAGTCCATTATAAAAATAAGTTCTACTATTAAATTTATAGTAAGGTTTATAACAGTCAACTCTCGGTTTACACCAATCGCTACAAAATTGTTTCAAACCAGTCAACACTGTATTATAATTTTTATTATTAAACTTATATTCCGATTCTCTATCATATACCACAATGCCATGTGATAATCTACCTGTCTCATTGGTATATCTATCATGAATGCACCGGTAGATACAAGTATGTCTAATAAGAGATGCATTACATATGATAATCCCTGGCCAGTCGTATTGGTATTTAACGATAGTTGTGCTAAACTCTAGAGAACATGAATTAACATCTGTACTATTAATGAATCTTACACCTTTATTATGAGTGTCATAAACAATCTCGTGTATGGGGTTCATTTGTACAAGAATTGAATTGTCCCCGATATAACTCTTATTTTTAACAATAAATATGATTATAAAATCAGGTAGATTTGTGGATAAATTAATTTCGAAACCGTTAATTGAATTGAATTTTTGTGAGAGTATAGTCAGACAATACTTGTTACCATCTATTCCGATACGATAGGGACCCTGGTCAGTGCATTTCGTATAATACTTGTGATTCAAATCAATGCCATTATTATTAATCTGATTTCTATAGACTTCACAATTAAACAGATCTTCCGGCGCTCTCATGGCTTCAAATTGTTGTCTTACGGATAATGTATTCAAATATTGATTGATATTAATGTTGGTTTTGTTAATACTTTCATTTCTGTTATAATTTTCAATAAATCCATCATTTACCAGGGAGAACTTTTCAAAACATAGAGTAATAGCCGGTAGAGTATAGGTAGCATTGGACTCGTACTTAACATTAGTAGTGGTCTGATATGACAAGTATAATAAACTTATTTTGTACGTATGATACATACATCCCATTAAACATAATAGTCTGCAAATAATTTTGAATAAATTCTTCAACATGTTCATTTAAAATAAATATAATTTTAACATTAATTTAGTATACTTGAACTTTTCTATTAATACTGATAATCCTACAACTATATTAATAATACATTTCATATATAAATGAACAATGTATATTTCATATAAAATTTAATATCCATATTTTCACAGTTTTAAATTAAACATTGGCGGAGTATTAGGTAGATTATTTATTATAAAAGTGTGAATCTCATTTGTAAAATAGAAAGTTGTTTATTAAACCTCATAAATAAGTGAAGGTAATGTAATTTGCAAAATTTGTTATTTAATTATTTTAATAAACCTCATAATTGTGACAATTAATGACAATTAATAAATTATAAATAAATGAAAACAAAATAATTATTTTTATTGACAACAATAATTATCTTAAATTATAATTTATAGTCAATAGGAAAATTACTTTTATATTAAAATATATTATTTATATTTCTTATTAAAACTTAGACTTTGTTTCTATTTCATACATTTAAATGGCATTAATTATTATTGTCAAACTAATTGCAAACAATTAAATTGAATAAAATCTAGTTATGTGTAATTAAATATTGTGAAATAAGGTACTATTGTATAATTAAAGTACACTAGTACACATTTGATAAAGGTAAAGTTATATCTAACATCTATCACTAACCTCATTAAAGTAAATGTTATCAATAATTATAGTTGATTATTTTGTTTTGTAAACTTGTAAAAATTTCTAAAATGTTAATTTATTAAATCTTTAAATAGGATTATTGAAACTCATATAAAAAGTTAAATAATAAATGTAATAAAATAATTATTATTAGAAAGCAAATGCAATTTATTGAATTTTGAGTTAATTAATAAGCTTATTGTAAATTAGATTTTCAATAAATAATAGCAGTGTTTCGTATTATAATATATTTATAATAAAGTAATTTACAAAACTATTAAACTAAACTATTATTATAATAAAATAATATTGAAACACAAAATCAATAACATAAATAAATAAATGTGACAAAATATAAGATCAATACTTAAGGAAATTAAGTTTATTTAATTTCTCTGAAAATAATGTATTTGTAACATTTAATTTTATTTATTTATTTGAAATAAAACGTTCCGAAAACACATGAATTACAAATTCAAACAACACTTTTATGATTAAAATGTCTATAAATAATCTTAATACCTTGTTTAAACATGTATACAGTACACGTATTATATTAATTATTATAACTGTTTATTTCATAATAAAATTATTTTAAAATGTAATTTAATTAACCACAATCCCTTTTATACAATTAGCTATGTCATTCTTACAAACTTACCTAGTTAACCTAATATTAGTAACAGGGTTACATATCAAACCGTAAGGATTTGTAAAATCTATTTCTCATACGAAACGACAACTTCTGTTAACTATGAGACAGAATTGTTGGTCTCATTTCCGGCCATCACTATATGTATGGCTAAAAGGGTGGCCATTAAGCCTGAATACTCGGACACAATTAATAGTACCATGCTTAATTCACTTACTATTGCTCAACAATTCTCTGTACTCAAAGAGCCGGAACAGTTACTGGGAGGTGCATGGTGTCGACTACTGAAACCAATAGGACTACAGTATTTTAATAATGGTTACCCAGTGGTCAATTGTACCCTAATATCTCCATACCGTATGTCCTTAACATCGGAATCCTATTGTGTGACCGTATTCTCACAAGTAAATAATGAACCCCAGGACAGGTATGTATCCTAATAAATACTTTCCATACAATACCNGACAGGTATGTATCCTAATAAATACTTTCCATACAATACCTCCCATTGAATCCTTCCCATTACTACTTCTCATGCTAAACCACTGTGGCAATTTTATTACCTAGATACACAATTGATTACGACGTGGATATAAGAAATGACGGTGCTTACATGGCTAAACTATCCATACTATTAGACTTACGACTGTATTACATATTTTTTCACTTCCACTCCCGACACCAGTCCATCTATAATTCCCACCAAAACGGCTTTCATATGATTAATATCAGGATAGGGCAGAGGAATGCCGTCCAATACAGCAAAACAGTAGTCAAACTAATGCCCAAACCATACACAACCCAATGCATTGATTACCCCCTAATTAACTACGAATCCCGGGCCGACTGTATGGCTAAATGTAAAATTAAACATTATATCCAACGCATGGGTGTATACCCGGGGAACTATATCACACGTGACAGGCACAGTAACCTAACATTTGGGAAGCCTACTGACGCTAATGTTATGGACTATGAATTGTCGGTCATTTGCAGTCATGTCTGCACCGATAGCCCGGACTGTGTTCCCGAGTATTATAGTATGACTGAAAAGGTTTCAAACATTCACTATAAGACAGACTATTATCCGATTACACTACTGTTCCCGACCCTACCCGCCACCACCTATGAGCACAAACCAGCCTTTATGTCGAGGAGTTTGTCTGTTATATCGCCAGCGTTTTGGGCCTTTGGTTCGGGTTTTCCGTACTATTTGTGTTCAGTGTTTGCTTCAAATGGTTTCATAAGTGTTTTGTCAAACATTTTAAACACGATTCATGTTTTATTAAATGAGTTTTAATTAAATCTTACATTTGTTATGTAATAAATTATTTGAAAATTACAGATTGTAATAATTTAATTATGAAATATAATTATATTTAAATACAGAATTAGAAATTTGTTAATTTTTTGGTAAATTACGATATTCAATGTTATCAATTTTTACTAGTTACATAAATATTTAACATAAAATGTGTTTGATAATAATGATTATTTAAACACAATGTGATTGATAACTCTATTATGATTTCTCCTTTTAATACAATTTGTATTTCGGGTAAAATACATTTTGTGAAACACTTTGTCCACATAAACATTTAATTTATTATCATTTCTATTGTAATAAATGTATAATTTTGCGGATATTTGTTGAATAAATTCTGTGAACATAATGACAGAGAATCCAAACCATAGACTCACAACACTTGCCATAAGACACACGTATTCCTCGACCGTTAGCTTAAGTTGTATCTCATAGACTAGTATGGGTTCAGTGGGCACCCGGAGTGCAATTACTAAATGATCACTGGGCAACCCAT
>CAJPVJ010003868.1:0-10359 GCA_905397405.1 Oppiella nova | reverse complement strand
TGCACTCCATTGGACGGTCGGCTCGTCTTTGACGGAAAGGGGTGTCAATTCATTACCCATATTCACGTCAACACCACTCGGGTAGTGAACCTCTCGATTAAAATAGTTGAATTAAAATAAACTTTTTATTCAAAAATTATATTTTAATAAATACCTGAATTATGTTTTGGGGAATGGTGTCAATCACATCAGGAACAATTTTGTTTTGCTCCATAACTATTGCATTCAACCTTATGGTTATCAGTGAATTGATGTTTATTTATAAAATGTGTTTTTCAATTATTATATTCATACAGTACTTATAGTTTTAGTAGAAGTGTACAAGTCTAGACTTTAGTTTGCAATCAATGTCCAATCAGTATATTTACAAGTATTGAAACACCTTTTCAGTTAAATTTACTGTTATATAATGTCCATACAATAAAATACAATAGCAAACTATAACTACTGTTATATTACAAATCCGGTAATGTATGTACTGTACAGGTAACAATTTTACATCTACTGTACGTAATGTATCATCAAATAAATATTAACATTTTTAATCGCCAACAAATTGATAAATGTTTTATTTTAATAAAAATCAATATTTTATATTAAAAATAATTATAAAATTTTTATCAATCATATTAGACATAACAAAACACTAACAAATTCACTCGACACTGATTTTAGTATGAATTACTTGGGAAGTCCTAACTGAGCTCTAATTTGTGCCGAGTATTCGTCCCCCTTAGCCAGGTATAAATTTCCGGCATATGGTTCACCCAGGTTATATTTCTTAGCAAACTCTTTGACTTTGAAATATCCTCGCCCTTCCCCTGAATCCTTAGGCAATGGAGTTTCCGAGTGTTTCAGATGACCCGGTTGTTTGTATACGAGGAATATGTATCTATGAGGCGCACCCTCTGCCGGTGGCGCCGAACCTCTATAGTTGGCCAGTGTTTCGCCTTTCGACACATCACTGCCCGGGATATTGACGACCAGCCAGTGCTTAATCTCAGCCCTCTGTCCGGCGTCGGGGTCTGTCATCGCGAGGGTATAGTAGGCGCCCTCCTCTGTACTCCATTCCACTGTAGGCTCGTCTTTGACGGAAAGGGGTGACAACTCATTGCCTAAATTCACGTCAACACCACTCGGATAATGAATCTTAAGTATAGAAACTTATTAATTTAGTAATTATTAGGATGCCTATATTACGTCAGTTTATACTGTACCTTGATTACGTTGGTGGGAACGGTATCAATAACACCGGGAACTACATTATGTCTGTCCATCACTGACTTCAGTCTAGTTACGAAAGCGTCGATTAAATTTGTGGTGTCTTTCACCAAAACTACAGCCTTTTGAATGATTTATATTTATAATGAAGAGTACATTAATATAGAGTACAACCCATGAAACAAACATTATATTGAAGTCCATATGTTATATAAGAGAAAAAAGATTAAAAAGTAAACGTATGTCTGATAAACTACTTTAACCACAAAATATCTAAGACTGTTGATTAAATTTATATCTTTTTCGATAAATAAACAGTGTATTTATTAAATATTTTTAATCGACATTTACACCATGATTGTACTAAATAATTACTTATCAAATGGTAAGTATTAATAAATTTTATTCAACTTTTTTATGAGAATAAATGGATAACTAATACACAAATTTAGAATTAATTTTGAAGGGCATTAAAAGATTAGAAAAACAAATGAAGTGATAAAACAAGTAAAACATTTGAAAGCCTTGTGCTTAAAAATATCCATTTGTCGTTTGGTTTCAATAATAAGAAAAAGTTATTTTTATTGTTGTTTTATCTTTAATCCTTTGGTAATAGCTGTCGATTTGTTGTCTAACACATGTATAAGTAGTAAATTATATTTTACAATATAAATGTTAAAAGTATAATATTTTTGATATACTGTATGTAAAAATTAATGCTAAAATTAATTTGAAATAATATTTTCTAATTAGATTTATTTCTTATAAAAACGAAAGTTAAATTCAACGTTTATAACTAAATTTTAACATCTATAATAAAGAATAGTTTATGTAATGTAACTAAGCTATATTAATAAATCATATAGTAACTTAATTAAATGCAAATAAATTATGTATTGTCACAATAACTTTGTAAGATTAATATTTTGTTTTATAATTGTAATACAGGAATTTGCAATTTACAAAATTATACTTGAGTAATTTATTTGATAATCTACCAAACTCCATAAATTCTATAAATGTATTAAAATAAAAAATTATTTTAAATTACATTGAAATTGGTAACTTTTAAAAAATATTTCTACAAGTTACCTGATTAATTAATGTTTGCAATTAATAATATCGGTTTTTAATTAAACTCAACGCCTCCTCTGCAGCCATATATCTATCATAACTCATACAGATCATTTGGGGAAATTTGGGTGTTTTTGGCATTTTTTGGGCCCAATCCTGGAGTTGAGCCCTTCTGGCCTTCATTCTGGACATACTTCTCACACGGTTTCTGATGGGAGGCTCAGTCATCACTTCCTGGGCCTCCTCTTGTTGTATGACTTGTTGCTCAACAACTTGTTGTTCAATAGGTTGCGATGTAATCGGGATTTCTATCATAGTTTGCTCCGTTGTTGTGGTGGTCTGTGGTTTGGGCCGATTCTGGGCCCTCATATTCCTGAGGCCAACATAATCGTCATATTGAGCCACAAAAAAATTGGCGGCAATGGGTTCGCCTAACTTGTATTTCTTTGCGAAGTCCCTCACTTTGAAACCAGTCCTTCCCTCCCGACCCGGAGTCGGTAATATAGTCTCCGAGTGTGTGATAGGCTTCAGCTGTTTATACACGAGAAACACATATCTGTGAAGACCTGAACCTAATGGAGGACCAGAGCCTCTGTAAACGGCCAGTGATTCTCCTTTTAACACTTGATTTTCGGGTATATTGACGACCAGCCAGTGTTTGACCTGAGAATCGGCTGAGGGCTCTGTCCTCGACGGCACGTCCGGATCAGTCATCACGAGTGTATAGTAAGCGCCCTCTTCTACCGGCCAGTCAACTGACGGCTCATCTTTCACTGACTTTGGGGTCAATTCGTTACCCAAATTCACTTCAACACCACTCGGGTAGTGGATCTGAGGGCCAGTATTATACACATGATTTTACGTAACTTTTGTTGATGACCACATACCTGAACTAAATGGAAAGGGATGGAGTCGATGACATCGGGTACTATTCCGTTGTTGAAAAGGGTGGACAATAGGGTGCTGTTATTGTTTTGAATTCGTCGCCCAAAAATTGTAGGTATTTTCACTCTCAACCCATTTATAGTCTCATAAATACATATCGTTATTATTAATATATTTATGTAACGGACAAACATTTTAATAGATAATTTGATTTAAGCAAATAAACAGTAAACTAATACTTCATTATTTTAGACCGATTCATTTATCATAATATAAATAAGCTACAAATTAAAGCCTTAAGCTATTTATTGAATCGTCAAACTTTAACTTAAAGGCAGTCCCCAAATATATGATTGCCAATGATTGAGATATCTTTTATAAATCCTAACATATAATTTCGGGTTTATTTACGTTATGCATAAATCATTTAAATAACACTTTCATTGAAAATCAATTGAATTCACATTATTCAACTTTTTGATGTATTTATTAAAATGTTTTGTTTTTCTTACTTCGCTGTCGAGAGAGAGTGAGTGAGTGAGAGAGAGTATTTTTGTTTTTATTTGCAATCAAAATTGGGTTAAAATTGATTGGTTAGTCACTATATTCAGTAAATATGAAGGAAATTAATGTTATAAATTATAACATTATAACTTATAATAGAAATATAACACCATATAATTATAATTATTATTTAAGATTGCTAATAGAAAAAGTGAAAATGTTTAATATAAATAAAATTAGTTTTATATTATTTTTTAAATATAATTTAGAATCCAATATAAATATCTTTATTTTATTTATTTGACATTCAATATTCAATAATTTATGTATAAAATTTCAATTATTGTATACATATAATTTATATTTACAATGGAAACACATAAATAAATACAAAATAATAACAAATACTTTATAATTGTTATTTCAGTTAATTTAAAATAAAGTAAATAGAAATATCATAATTTCCATTTAATTTCAATTCTTATTCTTTGGTTGAAAATACAATTTAAATTATTATATATAATTATAAAATGTAATTGAAAATGTATTACCTTTAAAATAATCTCATATTTTAAAGCAAACAATAAGTTGAAAGTAAATTAAATATGTGTTTTAAATAAATATTCTGATTGTTTGTTAGTTTTTTAACATCAAGAATGTACAAACAAAAAATTCTTTATAGGAAAAACATGTCACGAAATTATGCAAAACTAATAATTAAATGTACATTATAGTAATTAAAATAATTACTTTAATTGGGAAACCTTAGTATTTTGTATTCCTTTAATCAAAGAATTACAAGAATTTTTTAATTATGTATTTTTGTGTACAAAAAACATATCAAAAATATTCAACACCAAATATAAATACTAGATTATTTATATATTTTAAAATTTTATTTGTTTAAATATATAGAATTTATTTTCATATAAGTTAGTAGAATAAGTTATTTTAAGGTTAAAATGTTTTGATAATAAATTGAGAGTATTTGGGAAAAGATTTCATCACAAGTTAAATTTTACAGCAATTATAAATGTAATAAAACATGACAAAAGGTTTTGGTCGATAACTACTGTATAATGTCGAGATTGGGACCGAATGAACACATTGCAGTTATACGTAACCAATTGTAATGGTTAACTGTGATATCAATCAAATATCTCTATCATGTCTTATATAGAATATAAATATTGTATAACATTTTAATTGACTTTACAATATTATTTAAATCATTACTTAATTAACGGATTCTTTATGGTGTTTTCCTTATTTTATAATGTGTACATAAGTGACAAAACACATTTAATTTTTTGTAGTTATGAAATAATTATATTGTATAATTAATTCAAACTGCCATTTCACATATATTATTATTAGCCGTTGAATTCAATTGAGTGCTTGAATTCAATGTGGTTTTAATAGTGGATCTAATCTTCATGTTATATCTCTTCGGGTTCTGTTTGTCCGCACAAGTATTGTACACAAATGAGCGTAACTGATCCAGCTAGAAAATAGTTTAAACATATAAATTGATTATACTCTACAAAATTTAGGTTTAAAATTAAGTTAATTAATTATTTAGTAGTAATATGACAAAAGACAAAGATTTTTCACTTATAAAATGAATAACATTTACACATAAATAACCATTAATATGTTTTACATGTAATATTTAAGTTTGGCATTCACGGCACTCTTATATTTATAAAAATAATAATTATTAATTTATTATTAGTTTTATTAATTTTGTATATATAAAATTAATTGACATATTGTATGTTATAATCATTAACTTATGAGACCTGAGAACTATTGAAGTAATGGTAGACTATTTTTAATAAAATACTTTATTATATCTCATTTTATCAAAGTAACAAATATTTTAGGTCATTATGTGCATCAATTTTCAAGAATAACACTTTTTTACTTTGGTGATTGTACTAGACATATTTAATTCAAATAAAAGTTAGTCCTATTGATAAAAAGGTATGAAATAAAAAACTATGGGTTAATGTCTATAATTATATGACATTAGCGGACATTGAATGTCACAAAACATTTCGATTGTAACTCAATTCATACTAAATAAAGAAAGGTAACATCATTTATTTTTATTTGTTATCAACAAAAATAAGTACATTGGTACTATATTTATCCGATCATGTTCAAAAAAGTTATAATGTAAAATTACAATAAAAACAAATATTTATATAAAAGATTATCTATTTTAAAATCCTGCCAAAAAAGGTAAAACTATTAAAGGTGCAGTATTACAGAGTAGTTTTTACCATGTATAAAAAACAAAATTTTCAATTTGGATATCTCCAATCATAGAAAGGCGGCATTTTGATTGAATAATTGATGAATCTAGTCATATCACTAATAAATATTGTATAGACATAATAAAAAATAAAGATTTATGTTTGCATAAGAAAATTAGCATTTCAGACTTATTTGTGAATGTAATAGAAAATATAAGTACTTGTATAATGATTAAACACGTGTGATAAGCAAATGTCCTTAACAATTGAATGAATGCTTGTATTATATTTATAACACTATAAAGTAAGAATCCAAACGATTTACATTTGACATCAACTTATAGTGTAGTTATGAATTGATAACCTAATAAATCTGTTATAACGAAATCTCAATATTGAGTATATGATCCAAATTCACTTGAATTCTGTATTATTTTAGAATCTTATTATATTTTACAAGTGAAAAATTTTGTTGAAATCCCTATAGAATTGCTATAAAATTGTAACCATTATGTAATATACAAAGGTTGCTCAATTCTGAGATTTAAACCTACAACTTATTACCGAGAAATATTTTTAGCTCACATTACATAAAAATATTTTGTAAAGTTACGAATGAAATTATATTGCTATTAATTTTATATTATGATCGATTTCTACTTATTTTTCGATATAACAAATTAAAATTTCAAAATTTATATTTCTTATACTATATAATAAATATATTCTTAAATTAAGTTTTAATAAAATTTTTCATAAAAGGTATAAAACAATATTAAAACATTTATTTATTAAAGTTAACTACTCAAATAATATTTGGTATTTATTATTAATATAACTAGACAAATAATTCTCATATAGGACATAGATAATTTTCAAAATAATTGTCATGTCAGTCAAACAATAATTACTTATAATTAAAATATAATTTTATTAACAACAAATAATAAAAACGATTTATTTATAATTTAATAAAAGTGTACTGTATCCAAAATAATTTATTGTCTACTGAGAGGATTGTCTCTTTGCTAACATAATAAGTCAATCAAATTCATCGGCGTTTAAATCAAAAACAAATAACAAAAGGGTTTTTATTTTTCGCATTAACTCCTACGATAGTAAAACAATTACTCGTTTGGATACAAAACAACAATAAAAATCTAAGACAACGAAAATAACTCAATGAAAATAAGATGTTAAACAAATAGACACCGAAATAGACTTACTTTGAAGTTGTGAGACATAAAGCAGTATATGATTGGGTCGATCAACGCGTGAGCCATTGATAGGAAATGACACGTGAAGTATATGGCCACGTAGATTTTGATCTGGATCAGTATTCAACAAATTAATTTACTACAGTATCAATAATAAGTTAGAAATAGAGAAGAGTAGTATATTATTTATAATATTATTATTTTTTTGTTCTTAATATATATGCTAATTATATAATTACTATATCTGTGGGCTAATTAAATTTTCAGTATCAAGCAGCTAGATCACTGAGATTTATTAAGAATTGATATTTCAATAAGAAATTGCAAAATCTCTATTGAAAACCCCATAAATTTAATCTCACGTTTCATTAATATGTAATTTCTAATTATACAGGCCTTTAAAAGTTAATCTCATTAGGGTTGCGGTCTCGTTAATTGATCGGTGAAAACAACAACAAAAACAAAAGCAAATGCAATGAATTACTTGGAATTGCGATGAAAGGGTTCGGCAGCTGTCGCACAACCACATCACCAAATTGAACGCCTGTATGGGTAGCCAACACACGGCGAACGAGATGACCAGAATCACCAACATTTTGACGATCTGTTTAATAACATAGTTTAATTAAACACATAATTTAATTAGGGTCGAGGTGTTTTTATTTTAATATACCGTTGTGTACATAGATTTGTTTAGTACGCCAAACACATAGGCGATGCACTTATTGGTGGGAAACCATAAATAGTAAACTATGGACACAGACCTTAACTCTGTTGTGTTGCTGGACGTGATCGCCATTGGAATTGCCGGGCACTGTATGCCGAGCGCTGGTCACCCCGATCGAGATGTAGAGAAAGCTGAGCGCAAACATCGGTATAATGAATGTGGATATGAATATCAACGCCGTGTAGACCTTTCCGCCTAATTCCTGGTCCCACAGCTCACGACAATCATATAATATCTCATTCCTGTACGTGAACTCCACGGCCCGGCTCTGTATGAGCTGAGGGCTACTCAAACCGATTCCTGTGTTTAGCAAATACAGTACATTTCATAACAAATATTTGATATTTTTATCTAAAACTAAATTAAGTTTAAATACAATTATTTATTTATTTTGTCCATAAAGATTAAACGTGTCATTTTATGGGATTATGTTTTAAAAATAGTTCAGTAGTAAAATATCTATTGTGTTGCTAACATTAATTAAATTTTTATTTGTTTTGAAAGCTACTATACTATTAAAACATAATAATTAAGCTAAAAAATACAAATACTGTACTGAGAATTTGCAATTAAACATTTATACCTTAAATAACAAGTCTATTGGGACTTAGAGTAATGAATGATAATTAGTTTTGTTTAATATGGCGTTAATTGGTTCACATAATACGATTATACAAAATTTATAAATTTGTTAATTTGATTTAATCGGGTTAATTTTACAAATTTATTTTGAATTAATTAATTTCATAGATTATTTCTAATTCGCTAAGTCATCCGAATCTCTTACCAGATTTTTTTTATAAAAATTAAATCTTTTTTATAATTTTAGTTTATAATTTAAATCTATATTTTACTATTATAAACTAGTATATAAAGTATATACTGATTGTATATTAGTTTCTATTTTATGTCAATGCAAATACATTTGTGAAAATTTAGACATAAAAACAATTAATATTTACTTATGTTTTTTTATGTAAATAATAAACCATTATATGAATATATCTTAATAGTTAAAACAAAATAAAAATAAATGTCAATAGTAAATTTGCAATACATGAATAGTATTGAATACAAAATATACAATATACAATATTTAAATCTATTATTTCAAACATTTGTAAAGATACCAAATTGAAAATTGTATAAATACAAATTATGTCAATATTTTTAGTTATTAAATTCATTATATTTACTGGAATAACATCTATTTATAAATTCTTATTTTAAACTCTTATATAATTGAACAAAATTAGAAATTATTTTATAAAATTAATATTGTAAGAGCTAGTTAACATTATAAAATACTAATATGTGGTATTCACGTAATAGAATATTAATTAAGAAAATTCAGAAACTAATTATTTTGTTAAATATAAAATTGTATAGAAATATAGCATTTATTTATTTAATTCTATTAATTATTTAATAATATTACTTTATTTATTTCTTTTCTAGCATGTCATCGCTATTCAAACTTAATGGATATTTTGTACAAAATGTTATATAATATTTACTGAATACGAAAATATATTTTGTTGTAATAAATGATATATTTAAATGACTTTTATTTTTTATATAAAATAATATAATCTCATAAATGTAACCTAATAACTTTTTAGGTTTACGAAATTATATAGTTTATATTCAAATAAATACTGTACAGTATATTTAAAAGTGATATTGTATTTTCATAACAGTTACACCAAATATCATACTAAAATGCGCTTGTTTATAAATAATAATATATAAAATTTAATATAAATTTATGTTAATTTAGTCTGAGCATATAAATGATATCGTTTGTTTCATGCTATTAATTCACAGGTCTATGATAAATGAATAGGGTTGGTTTAAATGAATTTATTATACAGTAACTATTTTATCAATGAGTTGTAACGAAAGCCATTACATAATGAATAATAATTTCAATAATGAATAATATTTCGCAAAATAATAACATTTCTCACCGATTATCCAAATGATTGCGATCACAGACTTTGTGTGCTTTTCAAATGATATTAAGCGCTCAAAGGGGTAAACAATCGCGAAGTATCTGTAATTTAATTTTATATTTAGAAAATTCATATTTTATGGCATAACTATTTTACTAATATTTTATTTTTAAAATTAATGTAATTCAATCACAAAATAAGTATATTATAAGTGAAAATGGTTTTAATATTAGTTAAAATTTAATTTTAATTATCCAGTCAATAGTGATTGTATAGTCTACTACTAGAAGTACTAGTTTTAAACCATTAAAAGTAAATTTAATTAAATAAATTTATTGAAATTATATTTTCGAAATTTCAAATATCGATATTTTGAAATATTATATTTCATAGACATTAATAAATTATTTTTACGTCCGACAGTGATATTTATTAAATTATTTAGTAGTCTAAAAATTGAGGTAATAGATTTCTATTTTATATTTGTATTTTATATAATTATTATAATTGTGTTA
>CAJPVJ010003867.1:0-10359 GCA_905397405.1 Oppiella nova | reverse complement strand
TTTGTGTGGTACTCGTGGCCGCTATCATAATGCAAGTGTCGGCTGAGGAACCGTGCGATACGGAGTGCCCGAAATACATCTTCTGCCTGTCCCACGGGGGTATATGCGATATGCCATCCGGGTGCGATTGTTGAAATAATGACTCCCAAGTAAAAAATAAATCCATTAGTTAGTTTCCAAGTACAATGTATATTTTATATTTTACCATGATAAAGCGTTATGATAACTTTAAATGTATGTTGTAATAAAATAAATATTTAATTTAAATTGTTTCAATTTTAAAATTATAATTATATTCCAGATTATCATTTGGAGGTAAACTCGACTTTCAATAAGTTTAATGCTAATAAATGCCGTAATTTTAAATTATCATCTACATTTTATTCAAGATATTTTGTCAAAGATATTCTTAAATTGATTGCCAATATTTGACTAAATTTTATAATTTTTTGTGTCAAATAGATTAACAATAGTTTGAATAAAAATGAAATGTTAATTAAATTAAGGTCCACAACAATTGGTGCAATATTTGTCAAAAATATTTGTTATAAAAGGAATTAAACAAATGGATTATTTGTATTAATTCATGGGAACACCATTAGTACAGAATTCTTAAATTTAAACCGAAATATATTTAAAAAGATAAGATTCACATTAATTGACAAGTTTACTGGAAAATAAATATAGTAGTTCAATGTAAATTTCACATTTTAGGTCTATTTTAGGATATTCCTAATGAATCATACAATTTATGAATACATAATGAAATCACAGTTATTTAGAGAAATATTTAATGATATTTAAATATTTGAACATTCATTGCCACAAGTTCTCAAGTGTAGTGTAATTCATCATTTATATTTATATTTATTAAATAATTTTATATCTAAAAATATATTTTAATATATTTCCCGTTTTGTTATTCTTTGAAATATTTTAGTCATTGACATGTCTTTAAAACGCAAACTTTACTAAAAACTAAAAGTTAATTGAAATTTCTCACACTATTTATTTTGATGTGGAAAACCTCTATTTTGAATATGAAATGTAAATATGATGTAAACTATACGATCGGAATGTCGTGTATAATGAAAATACCAGATTTCTGATAGAAATGTCGGAAAATATTTCCCAACACTTAAGTCGTTAGCTAAAGTGATTGCTTAATGAAAAATACGTTTGTAATCAATAAACAAATACGAGATTTGAGTGAAACTACTCTTAATTCATATCAACAGTACTTTAGATAAGTGGAGAAACTTCGTGGGCGTCGATATTATGAGTGTTTTTTGAGATTGTTTTTTGGATATCAAGTGATTTCAGGAAACTTTTTAAACGAAACGGCATTTACAGCGTAAAAATTATTGCCTTCATTAATCTTAATACCCATATAAAGGTTTATGTTTTTCATTAATTAATTGTAATGAAAGGTTTATAACTATAATTTAAGTCAAAGTGATTTACAAATTGATTAAAATTGTTTCCAAAAGGAATTAATTACCAACATATGAATTTTAAAATCGTTTTTTATTTTAAAAAATATATTTTCACATATATATAAACTTATAAATCATATAAAACTTTATAATATTTATACAAATGATTCGATAATTACTTCATTTAATGTACAAAAAGTGGTTTTTGAATATAAAATGAAATTAATTATACAATAAAAGCAAAATAGAAAGCAATAAAATTTCTCGGATTAATAATAACTCTACAAAACACTTACAGTAAACACAGATATGATAAAAAAGATTATCATTAAAACTATTCACACAATGAATGTTTAAAAAACATATTTATAAAAGTGATGCAAAAAATGATCTCAAATTCGGTCTCGAAAGCGGTTAACAGTATATTCGTATGAATGCAGACGACATTTAACACCATTTATTGATAAAAAGTTTTGCGAAAATAAAAGAGATTTAATTGAAACTTATGAAACAAAACGGAAATTCAAAATACTTCAGCGAAATATTGTTTGGTTTTTGGGAAAACTATCAGTAGATACGGAAAGTTGATTGTAAATAGCAGTACACTAACAGATATATGAATGTCTGGCGAGAAACATAATATACCGGTAATTGTAGACCGCGTTTGAAATTTAATACATGAACGTTATATTAATATTTATAATAAAAATTTTATATGAATCTGAGTTAATGTCCGAAACGATTGTTTGTTTGTTGTACTGAAGTGTGAATTTGGATACGCGACTAGTCTTTCATTGAATTACAGAAACACATTTCACTTGTAATCATACATTGATGAATTAAATGTAGAAATAATTTTCATAATTATTGAACGATGGCTTCAATGTGGGCGAGTGAATGGACGCGGAGTTCACCTCATCCTTGCGGTTCAGGTGAAACATGACATTCCCGGAGCGGTCGCACGTCTTACTCCACGGCAACTATCGGTCCCAACCATCAGTTCATAACAATTGGAAACAAGAGTTTACATGAGTTTAAGACAACAAGACATTACATTAGGTTCGCATTCTATGGGAACTTAAATATTTAGATAAAAAAGCGAAATGAGAAAAACAAACCTCTCGTACCTCGCGTTTCCTGATTTGATACTCTTCTGAAGTGGTGTTCCTTCTCAATTGAAACACATATATATCGGGGTTCGGCCACTGGGACTGTATGGCTAATGGGATCTCATTGCCGCACAGTTTGCGTTCGCCTGTTATGAATATAGCATTTATTTTCATAAAAGCTATTTGTTTTTGTTTTGTCTAACAATTGAATGCATATTTTGTTTGAGAAAAGACATACATTTACGGGACGGACAGACTTCAAATAAGGCAAACTTCGAGGGCTTCTCATTGAGGTTATAGCAGTTGAGTAAAAGTTGGATCAATTCCTCGACAGTCGTGCGGTCCGATAGAAGAAGGCTCTTATACAGAGACTATAAATAAACCAAATGTCAGATGATTTGCCCCACAAATAAGAGTTAAAGAGTGTGGGTATAGAGGATAGGGAGGGAGAGGGGAAAGTGTGGTGAGAGAGTGGAGAGTGGTGTCGGGCCATCAGACATACCCCTGACATAAGACAGCTGTCGTAGATCTTAATGAGACCTCCGCATCGCATCATAAGTGAAAACCTTTTGCGTAATTAAAACAAATAAATTGCAAATTAAGTTGTGTTTATGTATTCATATGCCGTGTATTGTACAGCGTTTCCGTCTATTATTACTTTAAGTCTTTCTGGGGGTAACACGACTGGAGTAGCGCCGGACATGTGTCGTCATCCAACACCATAACACTCCGGATGGGAATGCCTAACAAAAAAGACATTCAAAATGCCTTGTCAGTTAGTATAGCGTAATGTTTATGTAATGTACATAAGTATTTGTTATCTTAAATGTTTTTGATAGCCGTTAATCTAATTTGTTTTGATTTTCTCGCAATATTTCCCTTTTATTTGTTTCGTATGTATAATAAAAACATTTCTGTTAAAAGGGATGTCTTGTTGAACACATCCTATGCCTGTCATCGCAACAAATATCTTTGCGTTTGGCTTTCAATTTCAATCAAACGAAATGAACGAAAAATAAAATCCAATAAACAGTTCATTCAAAGTCTCAAACATATCATAAGAACTTGAATTGAAAGCTAAATTGAAGAGCAATTAATAGTAATAAATAGCGAGTGATTAATATGTGTTACAATTTTCGCTCATTGAATAGCAAATCGATTAGAAATTAATCATTTTCTACGCTAATTATCGCTTGATTTATGTCCACATAATTGAACTCCAAACCAGATTCTCGTATTCAAAATATTTATACATAGAATTGACACAAATATTGGGAAAATAATTGAGAGAAAAGGAGAGCAAACACTCAATGAAAAGTGAATCTCAGAAAATTGTAGTAAAAATATTTTATTAAAAGTTTTTGTTGTATTAGACTCGTTGGACAGGATTCTCAATGAATGGAGAGAATCGACTCAATTGTGAAGCAATTGCTTCTATGAGAAGGCAATCATTTTACGCTATACTTGCGCTTACGATATGATTCATTGAACTGAAAATTATCTATTTTTTACGCAAAACTTTCTTCTTCGGGGCTTCGCTTCAGATGTAGACCTATTGAGTGCAACAAAAAACCTGTGCTTTTCTAGTCGTATATTCCCATAAATCAGTGGCTATTGTGGGGACGCTTTCACTTACAAATGCATTATTGTTTTGTTAGTTTCCCTTAAATTATTTTCCTATCTCTATATTGAATACAGTGTATTATATAACTTATATTTATGAAATACAATATCAATAAATATTTCAAATACCGTATGATATAAAAAAGTCTGAGTGGCAATGATATGACTATCAATGGGAACAGCTTTATACTAAATATATAGCCTAATGTTTATCAAATTTTATAACTTCCTCTCGGTTTGGTAATAAAAACTGTTTACAAATTCCTTAATTAAATACAAAAATTCATTGCTTTTCCTGAGAGATACTTCACATTCAGTTACAACCGAAAGGATAGGCAAAGAAATGACTGATTGTGTCAAGTGTTTCATATACTTAACGGCTATAAAAATCAATAACTATTTAAATTGTATGCACAGTAAGATCGCTATCGCAGGTGAGATGGGAAGTCATAACATACCTGTTTGTCTGATCCATACTTCTAGCGTCAGGTAAAACAGATTGGGATCCCTTTGTTTGAGTTTAAACTTATTGAGTAGCAATCGGACCACTTCTTTGCTGGACGTCTGACTGGTGATCGACAGTGTCTTATACTCGACGTCCGACGACAGGACTCGTGAGTGTATCTTAATTACCACCTGAAATGATATTGTATGCAAATATTTAGTATTTTCGTACCATATAATGGCATTACTGGCAAAAATGAGTGCAATATTAAGTCAATATTTGTGCAAATCTTAACACCAAAAAACAGAGCAATTGGTTTCCAATGATAATAGACTTTTGTTACTCTGAGCTATAATGGTATTTGGGTTTAATTTAGGGAACAATCAGTGTTTTATGAGTTCATAGCAGTTGAAAGGCTTTATTGTGTTTGACATACACTCCGAGAGCGGAATCACATCTCATTTGATTGGGTCTCCAAAAAGACCTTAACTCCGCTTTTTAATGAAGACCTGAGCATTGAGTTTGTCTATAAGGGCTGTGTATGTGTTGTAAGCATTCCTTTGTCCTGACATTCAATTAATCTGAGAGGAGAGCGGAAAAAGGCGTTTGCAGTCAAAGCCATTAATGACTCCAATTTATATGCTCCCCATCTTATGCCCACAGAAGCACTTGTTTCACATTTAGCCACTCTTTAGCTATTTTTGTCGAAAATGGTGCAAAGAATGTCACATTTTTACCAAATGCTACATAAAAATAAATAAAAGCTATGTTTCGGAGACAATTGGTACCAAAAAAATATATATCAATAAGACTATGATTTTTGTTGTTGTTTTTGTTCCCAATAATTGGTAACCGATTTGTGTTAGTATTAGCGCCGAGAATAAATTATTACTTTAAGACATGATTTGAATTTAAGAGATAATTTGCTTGAGAATACCCAGTAGTGGTGTGCATACGATAGTGGATAGGGCTTAGAGGCAGTGGTTTGTTGGGTGTCTCTCCTAAATATTCTCGATAGTTGTGATGATAAGCCCTATACTCTTATATACACTTTTTTGCGTAAGTGTTGTATACACTATAAAAGCAAAAGTAAAGAATGTGCTACTCGTCTACCCATCTCTGGTCTCTCTCTCTCTCTCTCTCTCCGTTCAAATTATATGCCTCTGCCTTCCCGTGCCTTTCAATGCCTGCAGGGGTTACGCAATGAATGAAAATATATTAAGACTCCAGAGATTGAATGCATGGGAAAAAGAAATATAAAAATGACGCAAAGGTATGACAATTGGTGTTCATTTTGACTCTTGAGTACCACTTTGTGTTCCCCTTTCATATTATATCTCAAGACTAAAAACTCAATTAATATGCGACTCTCTGTTTTGTATGTTACTTAATGCCAGTGCCAGGGACAATTAATTTTGAGAATTTCTATTCAATTTGATGGTGTCGTTCGCATACATATATTTTCTGATACATTATTACCGCTAAATATTTCATAATTTATAACTACTTAAGAAAAACAATACAACAAAAAGGTTAACATCTGTTATGCATTGCATTTGTATTCAAATTAGTGACTAAATAATTGGTCTCTCTCTCTCTCTCTCTCTCTTAAATGTAGTAAAAGTTTTCCTCAAAAAATAATATTTTACTTAATAATATAATACATTAAATAATAAACCATATTTTTATTTCATTTATTTAATTATTTATTTCGTACAGTTAATTAATAATGCATTCATTTCTCGCAAATACATTTGGGTCTAAACATTCTCGCGAAATCCCTTTTAATATGTGATTAAAAGTTAATTTTCTGAACAATTAAGTGATTAGAAAACGAGATAATCGGACACAAGTGTTGTCTCGCAATGTGTGTCGCGGTTTAGATTTCGGTCTTAATTTTAAATAAGCTTTACTTCATTTAGGATATAATATAATGCAATATAAAAATGGCTTTGAATTGAGTTAAAAACAAACAGCGCCTCGAAATGACATAACAACCAATTATTTGCGATAATAAGTCGGCAAACAATTACATCATATATGATGGCCTCAACTGAAAGCTAAATCGGAATAAATGCGAAACACTTTTGCATTAATTTCCACAATTGAGTCCATCATTTGCTATATAAATGCTTAAATGCTGTGTATTTATGCTATTTTCGACACAACATTCTCATAACAATCCCTTCCCTACCGATGATATGGTTATAATCGGTGTCTAAACTAATTAACTCTTTAAATAACTCTCATTTGAATGAACTCTGGACTCAAATCTGAGATCCATTTCTTCGTAATCTTCTATTTCTGTGAACTAAAAGATAAACTCTTTTTGGGAAGAGTTTTGGGGAAGTAATGAACGAAACGATTAAAAGCTATAAACGGAATGAATTGTTGGTATGATTTAAATGAGAGGAAAAACAAAATGTTTGTAAACTTAAGAGTGAGAGAAAGAGAGTCAACACAACCAAACATAACAACAAAAGCCATTTCACAGACCAATTGTCATACGGGAAGACATATTCCCCATTGAAATACCCCTTCAGAGAGCACTGGTAGAGGGACTACGCCTTCTTAAAGGTCTACCATTCTCTCGCAAAGAACTCCAGTTTTTTTCTAAGAGAGCCATACCCTGCCTAAGAGAGAGCTACAGGCGCTCACCACATAAGGCCCATACAGTTTGTCGCTTATTATAACAGCTGTTGTATAGTATAGTGAGCTCTCAAACAAAATTAAAGGTCAGCTCCGATAGGAAATGGAGGACTGAATGGAGAGAACTGACAGGAAATGGGATGAGGGGTCCGATCAGCAGATGGGAAGAGGGGGTCTTTGGATACTGACTGGGACTCAGAAGTACAGCACAGGACAGGGCATGCATTTTGATACAACTCTTGAGGACATCTGACTCTCCGCTCAATACTGTTGTGTGTCTTAGAGTTGAAGACTGACTGCGAGTACAGATAAGGAGGAGATGTGAGAGACTTCAGTGCAAAAGGTTAGCTCAGCTTTGAGTCCACGATCTCTCGTTCACTGCTTTTTTCAACACTTATTGCTTTGAGAATCGCGTTTTTGGACGACAACTCAATTATGTGTCTAATGAAGGAATTCACATAATTGTCGCAAAATGTCTTCAAATGGCTCAACACTTGAACTGACAGTGACTTTACCAGTGGTCCAGCCATGCATTGCAATGCAAACGGGGGGTCGAGTGTCGCCAACGCCCGGACCCCTCTTTTTCTCTGAATCCGGGATCCAGTCATTCAGTCACACAATATGTCTCTTATTTGATATCAAAATTGTCTCATTTCTATGCATTTTATATTAGGTTTTGTTATACAGTATAGAAATTCAATACAATATGAGTCCCAAAGTTTACATAAGTTTTTGCTCTCAATTTTTTTATACACTTTTCAAACCAAATATTTATCGAATAAATAAAAAATAATAAAAAAAATAAGAAAATCATTAATCATTTGGCAAAGCGTTTGATTGAGAAAATGATGTAAAGAATAATGAAAATAAACTTTTCAATAACGAGTTTGTGTTCAAAACACTTCCATAAAAAGATTTAAGCGTTTGATTTCAAATCATTTTCATTCATCTATTCAGTCATTCATTGCTTTTTTTCTTATAATACAAATTAGGAGAAAACGATTTGTATGTCTCGTAATGTGTTTAGCCTTCAATGCACTATTAATATTACAATCATTGCCTTAAAAGATTTGTTGTATATTTTCGGCTTTAGGTTTAGATCAATAACTTTCGCTATGTTTTAATGATAACTCAATTGATGCGAAAGCAGTCTTCAGGCAATGAAATTAAATCCGAAAACATTTTTATTGACGGTTTGGTTATCGGATTAACACAGAGACTATTCACTGTATATTATAATAATAGTAATCAATAGCTAATAATTTGTTACTATTAACGATATTTTTAACGTATAAATAACAATAAAAGCGATTGTTTTCGCAAATATTATGTAAAAATGTAATGAAATTCAATTCATCGTCGAAACAAAACTTTGTGAACAACTTTTGTAAGGCTTTCCACTAATGTAAGGCTTGTGTCAGACATTTGATTGTCTACGAGAAACGCTTCAATGATTTTCAAAGTTTTTTGTTGTGTTTTAAAGCTTTTATTCAAATAAACAAAAAACCTCTAATTTATATAATATTTTGCGAAAGAATGTATCGACAAAAATGTCACAAAAATAGTATAATTTATGTATTTATTCAGAGCTAACAAACTTTCAACAAAACTTTTCCAAAACTTTCAATACAAGCGTATATTTAACCCAAAGATTATCGACAGAAACGAAAAAAAGTTTCCAAACATTCGCCACATTTTTGGGCAAAATATTTGAAAAGTATGCGAAATTCAAAAACTTTGATCCAATAATCTGTTTGCCTGTTTGCTTACCCTCTGGAGGCCTAAGTCGTGAATGGATGTGGAGCTCGAAGACCTCGACGACCTGGAGGTCTGCTCATCGCATCCATTGGCACTACCATTGGATGAGCCGCATAGCACTGAGCTATTGATGCTAATTGTGTCCACGTTTAGCGAGTTTAGAGTCCGACTCGAGACATGTTTCAGCATTTCTTCACCACATTAACGGCAATCGCCGCCAAACTATCGCACGAAATATATGCCAAACTTCAACACAATGTTAGCATAACTTAACTTTCAAACCATTTGTCGCACGAAAAACTTTTTTGCACTCAAATACAAGTGAATGCCTGAAACAGTAGGTGAGAAGCGACTGCACTCTAAGGCACTGTAAGGGGACTGACTGTTAGGGGACTGACTGACTGAATAACACTGAAAAGCACTGTTAGCTTAGCTTTCGGTGAGACACTGTCTCTCGCATTCACTGCACTCCTCACGCATTCAGCTCTCCATTCAAAAGCATTGCAAACATTGAATGCAAACAAACCTCGCATTCACTGCACTGTCACCCCATCTGTCGGTCCGTATGTTTGACACCAATTAAACACATGATTTGATTGACACATGATTTTGTGCCACATATGCAACCATTTCATCAACACTTCCACCGCTTCCCATAAGCCATCGATTAGTGTAATCGTTGTCCATCTGACAGTATTATCAGTTTATTATCACTATCTGTGAGACCATTGAGACGATGGATGAGTTGAGGCAACGGATCGTTGAGTTGGAGAAGGAGTTGGAGACCGAAAGACAAGCGAATCGATGCCATAATGAGACCAAATCGAGACAAAAGATCGCTGCCATGAGTGCAGAAGTGGTCGATTCCAACCCATACAGGTATACATGTCTTGAGGTAATGATTGTATGTCTGAAAACTAAGTGTTATTTATTTGGTTCCAATGAACGACACGATTGCAGTCGTCTGATGGCACTCAAGAGGATGGGAATCGTTGACAACTATGAGGTGTGCGATAGGTTTTGACCGCAATCTATAAACCATTTCACTGTCTGTCGAAAAGACTGTTTGTCACAAGAGTTGTCCACTAAATTAGACCACAGATGTGGACCAAAATATGCTAACTTTTGTGACAATCAAACTGAACTCGCATTTCAGTGGGAAGTGGTATAAGAAGTGCTAAACGATTGGCTATTAATTGCAGAGAATCCGCGACTATTCGGTGGCGATCGTGGGGGTCGGGGGCGTGGGTTCGGTGACCGCCGAGATGCTGACCCGCTGTGGGATCGGAAAGCTGTTGCTGTTTGACTACGACCGGGTCGAGTTGGCCAACATGAACCG
>CAJPVJ010003864.1:0-10362 GCA_905397405.1 Oppiella nova | reverse complement strand
CACATCGTTTGCCGACATATTTGATATTAAATCTTATCACCAATTCTTATGATAGTTATAAAACAAAGGTATCGACTGCTTATTATAATTATTGTTTAATTGAGAAAAACCTTGATTTTATTTGACACTCGCAAATATTAACTGTTTATATACCAGATCAGGGAGAGACCAAGACACTCTCTATATTTTAAGTCTTAACAATCAATCTAATTGACAGCTTCAGATATATCTATTTAGCCCAGGGCATTTGCTTTATAATAGCAACAGTCAGTTATGACAAAATATTGTAATTTGAATAACTTATTATGTTTATGTAACCCTTGCTAACAACTGGTAAAACTAATATCGTAGTTATCTATAATTAAACTTTAATTATTGTATAACTGGGAAATCACCTTAGGTAAACTAGTTGAAACTGTTATAAAAGATATTATGTTTTAAAATATTTTTGATATTAAATTTGAATTATTTGAAATGTTAATTTGAATTTACAAAGTAAATTAAATATTCTACATAAATATAAATTATTTCTTTATAAAATATTTCACAATTATTGAAAAATAAAATGAAATGGATGAACATTTAATTACGGTATTTAAATAAATTAATATTATTAGATTATATTCTAGATTAAAAATTCATAATTAAATTCTGGTTAAATATTTTTGTAATTTTTCAAAAACAAAAACATTATATATTTTGTAATACCCATACTACATGAATAATAAAAATAATTAATAGTTTCATTGTAAATAACATTATGTTATTGATGGATTGCTAACTATATTTTAACACGTGAAGATTAATTACTTATTTTAAGAGAAACTGAAATTATGTAGAAAATTGAGCAAATTTCTTATTAACAAATTATTTATACAAAGAATATTTATCAAATTTATTTTTATGGTTTGCAAGAAATATTTTTAAAATATTTTTTTTGAAACTAATTTTAGTTTTATTAGTGATTTTCGAAGAATAATTTTAAATTATTTTATTGAATGTGTTGTTAATTTTAAGTACAGTATTATATTTGACATGAGTTTGATATTTACATGAAGTTATTGACGATATTCATGTAAATATGTACTTAATTTTATTAAAATTTATTATTTACATTGAAGTTTAGTGTTTATTTAGTATTTCTATTAATAAATGAATAACAAACTCATAAAAATTTTTAATAGCATAAAATTGTATATAAAATCATACTTTAGATTGGATAATTGGTGTTATTATAATAGTCTTTGTGATACAATATTAGGCACATGAATAGAATTTTAAAATCTAAACTAATTCATGCCTTTAGGTATATATAATTTATTATCTTTTTAANATTGCATAACCCTTTATATTGAATTTGAACAATTGTTTTGTTTGCGTTACTTATTATACAATAAGACTTGAAAGAGTTTACACTACAGTATAAATAACAGTATATTTGAAAATAATTATAGATTTGCAATAAAATTTAGTCCAAATTGATTTCTTAAACAATAGCAATAACTTAAGGCGTTAAGGCTTATAATCAGTGTATAATAAATTTATTTATAAGTTATAACAATTCTATTATGCATTTTACTAACTAATAAAATGCTTAAATATATTTAGCAAAGGTTTTCGTTTGTGTATATTTAATGGTGATTACAATGATTAAAAGCACTTGAGATCTATTATAAACTTTATAATACAATCATTTAAAATTTATGTATAAAAGTTTTTAATTTTCAGATAACTATTTAATTTAAACCGAATGGACATTAAATAACAAAATCGCCGGAAAACCATAAAAATTTGGTAAAAATAAAAGCAAAAATAAAGTGAAATAACAATGAGTTTGGAATTAAGGCATAACTCGTACTGACTCTACAGACAACTCTCCAGTACTTATCGGCAATGGACTGAATGACCCTCAAGTGGATCAACTGTTTGATGACACTATTAAAGATCCACAAATGGTTGGACCCCTTCGGCAGCACAATAGCCATGTATTGTCGAAATGCTGGCCTATTGTCGGCGATGACCACGAAGTCACAGTTACCTCTCGCCAGCGTCTGCACTGTCATTGTGTCGCCTATGAAGGCGTACCTATCGTTCCTCACTCTGAACACAGCCTCCCGGAGGTCGTCCACCGGCACACCCGTGCTGTTCATCAGTGCGTACATACGGCGCACAACCATATCGTCTTTGGACGCGTCAAACAGTTTCATTGTGTGGCCGTTCCTGAGGGCGCCGTACGTTATCCTCGTCTGATCAGCCAATTGGTTGAACGTCCGGATGCCTCCGACATTGGATTTATGTATTAATGCGCTGACGCTGTAGTTCAGCAACGGATCCGTGAAATCCACATATTTTTCTCTTTCTTTAGTGACTGTTATGTTTGAAATACCGAAGTCTGCGTTCTGTGCAGTCATTCAATACAAATCATACATTAGTTTATATTTTCTAATTTTATTTTTAGATTATATTTGCTATTTTTATAAGTCTAGTGTTAAAAGATATACTTGACAATGCAAATTAGTTTTGCGTTCTGTGCAGTCATTCAATACAAATCATACATTAGTTTATATTTTCTAATTTTATTTTTAGATTATATTTGCTATTTTTATAAGCCTAGTGTTAAAAGATATACTTGACAATGCAAATTAGTTTAAATGTTACTAAATGTATAGCATTGGAGGGTAGGCTAAAATGGTTTTATGTGATAGTCTATATAAAACTATTATTTTACAAGCTTTTATAGAGGGACAGGTATGTTCAATAAATGAACTGACAAATTATATAACTAGATGTGACAATAGTATCTGTGTATCTATAAGTGGTTATGAATGACACTTACATTACGCCAAACCTCTTGTATGAGATGTGAAATAAGGTCTGACTGTCTATTAATAGCCGTCGAGTCGTTCGCATCGTTTAAATAATAGTTAAAGTCTGAGATGTTTTTCATAGCATTCAATACATCGATGACATAACCCGTGTATTGATTGCCGTCTTTGATGACAAAGGGATGTGACTGTAGAGACAAAAAGGATTATTCAATTGACTATTTTTGGTATTCATTTAGTTGTGAATTAATTTACAAACAATAGGATTAACGAAAAGTCTTTATTGTTATTATTGGCTTTGATTACAAACAAACAGATAATAGTCTATAAATGAATACTTTATTTAACAGTTATTTAAACATTTATTTTTAGATCATTTGCTTAAATAAATATTTATATATTTCCTTAACTGTCTGTCTGTTTAGAGAACTTATTTCGAGTTTAACTTATGTTTAGATTATTTGAATAAAATTCATATTATTTTCTAAATATTCTCTCATAAGCTGACTTTAATGCTAAGTTATTTAAAACTAAAATTCATTTTTAAAATATAAATATGGTCTCTCTCATTAAAATATCAAATGTATTTTATTATACAGTACAGGGGAATAATACTGTATTAGCAAACTATTTATTTGTTAACTGATGATTGTCAACCGCAAGTGTTTAAACATAATAACATTTGAAAATGTTTTCTAATTTAGTCTATCACATTTTTGTTAGCATTGGATATGACATTGGCAACTTCAGTATATCTCACAGTTGTCTATATTGACTGACGAGTGAAGTGTTATAATTAGTGATGTAGTGTATGATAGATTAGATGTTATCTAAAAAATGTGAACATAAGGTGTTGACAGGACTCACCTCGAGTGCGATTCCTCGTAATATAAAACAATTAATGACTGATAATAATGAGCCGATAAATAGTATGATATTAAATAAAACACAATTTAAACAAAAATATAAACTCATGTTCGCACTGTCTTTTAGTGTATTCCTCACATCCAGATATTATTGAAATATTATTAATACATAAACGTATATAAAAAGTTGATAACAATATTATTTATAAAAGACTACTTTTTATTATCACAACATAAACGAAATGAATAGTCGGACAAAAAACTTTCCCTCTATTATAGCATACATACGATAATTATGACAATAACTTCAGCCGCAGTCAACCGAAACAAACGGTTGTGTAAAAAACTCCAGGCGTTGGACGAGGAGAGAGAGAGAGAGAAAGAGAGAGAGAGGCACCAAAAATCGGATACAATTTTCTTAGGGAGAGAGTGGTAGTGGTGGAGAAACACCAGTAGTTTATTGGCACTCAACTTGTAATTATAAAGTTGGGCACATAATTAAATCTATTATACAATATATTTGTTGACTGACTCTCACTCTATCAAAAAGTCCTTGAGATCTATTTCCAGTTGACTTTTTTGTGGTACATCTCATGTATAGCTCGTGTACAGTATTCAGATGATAATGTCTACACACAACTGACTCCGATGTTTGTGTGTCTCTACGCTCCGGCACTCACACACTCACTGTTTTATATGCCGTTCCCCATCCACTCGATGACACTCACACCCATCGAATTGCACCGACACTTTCAGATTGTGTTTAGTATATACACACAGAATGTACACATTTCTGTGTACACTGTGTTGTGGTTGTGATTCTGGGGTAGAATATTGTGTTCAAGAATATTGAGGTCGACATACAGTACAACACATTAGCGGTGTTTTACTGTATTGTCAAACACAGTGTAATCGCAATAAAAATATTTTCTTGAATACAATTTAAAATATGCTTACATTTAGAAATGATATTTATTTAGACAGTGGATGGATATGAATGCTTTCATTAAGTAGTCATTCATAGGATGTAGAAAAAAGAGTAATAAATGAAATATAATTTTTGGCTCAATTACTGTCTGGGAATAATGTCTAATGAAGTTTAATTTATGTTTGTAATAGAGATTTTAGAAACCTTAGAAAATATTTAACGAAAACATCACATTTCATATGAAATGCAGACAAATATTAGCGAATATGAGATGAAAAGTTTCAAATTTATGTTGAATTCAGATCATAAATATTATATTATAGTTGTAACAAACAATCGCATAAATATTAGTTAGAGTTTACTTTTCTAACGCTAAATATTTGTCTCTCACGCATACGTACGAAATGGCAAAAAACAAATAAAAAGTTGTTTAATTACTTTAAAAGGACTTCAAATTTGGTTGTTTCTCTAAAGGTTATATCACATTTAAGTACATTAACACCAAAGTATATATTTGTGAACAAAAATACATAGAAATTCTGTGGCTTTTTGTTTTGTCTCTAATACGAGACACAAAAAATGTGTTAAAACTATGGCAACAAATGTATAATCGATGGCATATTCCGGTGCCATAAATAAACCATAAAACTTATATTAGTATCGAGAATAAGTATTTTACATATTATGAGAGTAGTGTAACATATATAAAAGGTTCAAATTAGGCAGAAATTGCTTTTAAGTATATTATCATCTCTTTAATGAATTTGAAATTATAGACAATCTTTAAAATATTAATTTAGTTTATTTATGTAATCAAGTGAAGCATATGATTGTCTTTTAGCAGTATAAAAGTTTTATTCATTAAATATTAATATAATAATTTATTATAAAATACAGTTTATGAATATAAAACGCAATCACTTTTCATTGCAGTCTCGCCTTCCCATTAATACAAATTATGTAATTTTTTGGACAATATATTGAATACATATTTAACGGTGGAAGGGCTGTGTCGGCTATTAGTATGTCTAGGATGTAGAAATTCATGGGAAAGGCTAATATTTATTATAAAATATTTCTAAATTCAGTCTAATTTAATAAATATTAGTACAACAGTTTTAATTTGTAAAATGTACTTGAAGTTCTCTGACGAGATTGTTATTGAAATAAAACTGAAACTATAATTATATTTTATGCTATAATTACATTACATTGCATGTTGTAAAATAGCTATAATTAAAATTAACAATAATTTCTAGTAAGTTTATTTGATCACAATTGATTAAGTTTCCAGAGCTATGAAGTTGATTTATATAATGTTCACAATTAATGAATTAAATAAAAACTTTATTTACATAAAAATACAAATAAATATTATATACAAAGTTTAATAAACATGAATAACATAAAAACATTAATAAAAAGTAAATGAGGTTTGAACTATAGATGTTAATACAATTGAAGTAATATTTTGCAACTCTCACATTTAAACTATACTGATACAGTATGTTGTATTATACTATTTAATGAGTTTCAATTATGAAATGTATTGTATAATAATCCTAAACAAAGTTACGTTGAGTCATCGTAATCAACATTGTCACCAATAGTCACACAATCTTCTACATTGTCCACGTCTAGATCAGGTACGTCCCCATTAGCCATCTTAAAGTCAGGTATCTGTGACTTTACTATCACTGGTTCTTGAAAGTTGTGTCCATTGTTTTGCATTATATGGTCAAATGTATTCTGGTTTTCAATGTTATGCACGATTTGACCAGAATTTGCGTTAACAGCCCTTTGAGGCAACTGTGGGCTACGGTTGGCTACAGGTATCCTATTCTTGATCAACACATTAATAGGTTTGTGTCTATCATCCGAAGGTGTCTTTCCATAGACCTTAACCATATTCACATTAGGCTTAACCGACACTTTAGTTGCCGTATTTGACGGTACATTTGGCCATGACTGGCTGTTATATGTGGTGGGGCCGGTACAGTGGTTGAGTGTGGATGAACTGGATCAGTATGTTGTGGTACTGGTGCCGGTTGTAATAGAACTGATGTTTCAGTTAATGGTACTCGTGTTGACTGGGGTACTGGTGACTGAACAGGTGCTGCGTTTATTGGTTCATTCGTTGTGTGGACAGTATTGCTAGGCCGAGGGGCTGACGAACCCCGAGCATATTATATTAGGTTACCCCGAAAATAATATACCCCGGCTAATATACCCCGAACCCCGAAAATAACTGTTTATTTTACTCGCAAATAAAGGCTTTACAACAGTTGGGACGGGAGATCTGGCACTAGTGTTGATAAGTCTGGGATGACGAGCACTAGCAATGGATGTGTGGGGGTGGGCAGGGGTCGGGTCGCTTATATTTGGCGAATGGTTTGATTTCATCAAATTCTTGGACTCGGTGTCAATGACTTGTTTCAAATGAGAGAGCGACGGACCAGACCTGACATCGGGCTCGGAGTTGACGAGCGCTTTGTTTTGTATCTTCTTCTCTTCGGCTGCTTTGGACACACTTTGCTTCAGATTATGTGTTTCCAAGACTTTGCTCGTGTCGCCTACGGTTTGGGTGTTCCCCAGGATGTTGTCCGCACCTTTCATAATAGTTGTAGTGTTGGGAGCATTTTGGGGTACCCTTGCATTTCCCAAACCATTGGGGAAAAAACAATTTATATAATTTACGAGTAAAAAGATTTCACTCCATATTAATACGACTCTCATTTTGAGGCACTTATTTAAACAGTTATTTTAAATATGTTTTTTCAAGTAAATTCATAATGAAATTAATTACTTTCTAATTTTGTGAATATTTGGTTTCACAAAATAACATAAGTATAGATTAACATACAAACAATTAATTGATAGTTGCAAAATTACTGTAAACCAGCATACTTACGAATATTTAGTATATTTAGTAAATTAATTTTATTTACTGGTTAATATAAATAAATAATAAATTGAATATTCCTTATAGAAGCTTATATTTTTTAAATTAAATATCCATTTCCTTGGATGTGTCGCTAAAAATAAATCGTTTCATACCTTATATTATCACATTAATAGGTTCTGGCTTTGATTTCTTTAGATCTTCAAAAATACTTTGCAATGTTTTATCATTACTGAAATCAGAGTCAAAATGATTGGGGGTTTCCGTGTCTTCTTCGTACTCCTGTGCTATCGTTGCCATTGTTTGTGATTTAGTTATTTGTTAGGCTTTCAGTTGTCATCATTTGTTGATTTTAAACATTTACTCATCCGATTTTGTGACCCCTTCTCTATTTAACACAAGGATTAATGTCACCTAATATTTAATAAACATGTCTATTGACACAAAACTGTAATTTATATACAGTTTTAATATTTTATTCAACAAATGACGGGAAATCAGAAGAGTGTTTGTCGAAACTCATCGGTCTTTTGGAGCCAAACTTTGATCCTTTCTTCTTGGGGGCGAAGATAGTGTCGAATTGGAGATCATCTAAACCGACAAAATTGTGGCTCGACTTCTTTGGTGAAACTATGGACGCCGCCTGAGGTGGAGCTATAGGCACCCCTTGAAGTGGAGCTGTGGACGCCTCCTGAGGTGGAGCTATAGGCGCCCCTTGAAGTGGAGGTATAGGCGCCTCTTGAGGTGGAACTGTGGACGCCGCCTGAGGTGGAGCTGCGGGACCTGCCTTTAGTGCCTCCACTTTAGTTACGGCTTGAATTGATTGTGGTGTTGGGGCGGGTGTTGTGTGGACGATGACCGGGTTAACCGGACTGATCCGACTGCCTAAGATTCTTAGTGGTGGTGATGGTGTACTGGCTGTTGTCTTTGGTGGGGCCGGTACAGTGGTTGAGTGTGGCTGACCTGGAACAGTATGTTGTGGTACTGGTGGGGGAACCGGTGCCACATTTATTAAATTATTGATTGTGGGGACAGTATTGCCTATTTGGCTACAGGAATAGCCCTGGGCATTTGGGTCAAAATCAGTGTCGGCATTACTCCAAACGTGAGGTGCATTCACAGGGTTTACAACATTGGGATTAGAAGGCCTGGCACTGATGGTGGGCGGGCTGATAATGGTTGTGGTGGGGCCGGTAGTAGTGGTTATATTTGGCGAACTTTTGGTAACAGTCGTTGTCATGTGTTCTGTCGGCTTATTTTGGGACGAATTGTCTTTCTCTTTATCCAAACTCTGAACGTTTCCCTCGCGATCCTCAAACTCTTCCTGGAGAATAGTCCTGTTGTCAACCAATTCCTCCATCTTTTCATTCAATACATCAATACATCACTCATATTAGAGTTAAATCTGTTAAATAAGGTTATTATCAAATACCTTGTTTCTAAATTTCTCGGACACGGGATCTGTAGTAATAGTGGTGGTGTTGGTGGTGGTAGTGGTGGTTGTGTCCACTACCGGTATATTGCTCTTTGGATCAACTGATCCCTCAATTGTGGCATAATTTATTGGTATTACCGGTTCATTCCCCGACTTAACCGGGGTAATACAATTCATATAAGTTATGAGTAAAATAATTTTACTCGAGATTAATATGACTTTCATTTTAGATCTACTTATTTAACAAATGATTGTAAATATGTTTTTGAGTGAAGTGACGAATAGTTTAATTACTTTCTAATTAAATAATTATTTTTGAATTTAATTTTGTGAAATATCTGTTTCACAAAATAATGTAATCATAGATTACATGCAAATTATTAATTGATACAGTATTTGTGAAATATACATAATAAATTAATTTTATTTAACAAACTAATATAAAAATAAATAATAAATTAGATATTGATTATAGTTGAATATATTTTTTTTATTAAATATCCATTTTTCGGTGGATGTGTCGCTAAAAATAGTTCAAAAAGTAAAAACATTACTTTACTTACTTTTATCAAAAACTAATAATTTATTTTAATACTTCAAAATTGAATTCTTCAATAAATAGACTACAAATATAGAGCATTAGATTTGAAACCAGATACAGTATAGTTTTTGATTTGCTGTACTGTTAATTTTTTTATATACAGTATCATAAAGTTTAATTTATAATAGTGGTTTGAAATGTAATGCTCTTTAAATGAAAACAAAATAGTTTGATACCTTACATCAATTGACTCTCACTTTGATTTCTTAAAATCTTTTCCTATCATAACTGAAATCAGAGGATTTTTCTGAAACTGAAAATTTTTCATCAAATTTGTTGTAACGTTTCAAAACACGAGCGGCTTCTGGGGCCACATTTTGTGATGTCGCTCCCTGTCCTCTATGGCCTGAACGCCAATCTTGAGCCTCAATGCCTGGCATTGATATAAACACCTTATTCTTGATATTCACCCTATTATTCAAGCCTTTGGGTCTCGAATCTGTGGTTTGCTGTGCAACTGATCCCTGGGAGTCAACGCCTACTTTCCGATCGTTGAGTACTTTCTTCAAGTCACTCAACTCGGAGCCATACCTCTTCATAACATTGTTTAATTTCCTCTGATATTCAATTTTCTCTGAATTTGCGACATTTGCTTGCATTTGGATTTGGGTTTGAGAGGGTCCACCACTTGGGCCGTTGACTGGTATTTGAAATTCTGGTGATCCAGACACCTCTGAAGATACTTCAACTGATCCGCTCGCAGGAGTGCGTCCATAGTTTTTAATGCTATCACTGGTAAAACTTTTGTTAAACTCTCTGATGGCATCTTTGATAAAATCACCCAAATTGTCAGCATTATCACTAT
>CAJPVJ010003863.1:0-10364 GCA_905397405.1 Oppiella nova | reverse complement strand
ACTCAAGTACTCCTCGAAAGACATTTTCAGTGATATCTCGTATACAGTCGTCGGTTCCCTTTGAATATATATATATAATTCGAATTTATTATCAAGGTCATAATCTTTACTGCTATTCGTATTAACGGTATAATAATATTGAATGCACACATTCAATCGGTCGTATTCATGGTTACATTTATCATAACTCTTATGATAGCTTCTTGAAATGTCATAATTACTGAATTGCTGATTATTAAATTTGTCGCTTATTAACGTAATCACTGATATTTTTTTGCTTGATGAATTTCCGCGTATATTATTCTCTACACAATTATATATGTATTCGTCCCTTCTAACACTTTGATGACAGCTATCTAAATGTTTATTGTGAACAATGGTTTGTTTATATGTAACTACGCTATACGAGTCTTTAATTATTGTTATTTCTGCTTGATGATCGTAATTATTAGTTAAACGCAATGTACGTGGATGTAATGTAATATTAAGATCATTGCTTATGAAATATTTTGGATTTATAAGAATACTAACATGATCAACATTTTTGGAGCCATAAAAATTTAAATTCCTTAAATTCGTATTATTCTTATGTTCCCATAATAATGTAAAACAATAATGATATTTATTTATTGCGATAATAGGGGGTTTTTCCAAATTACCAGTGTAATTAAAAATTGTACTTAATTTTATAAGCAATTGAAATTGTTGTTTAATTGTGGAATTATTTACTTGATCTAAAATTTTCTTATAATCGGTTTCATTTCCAACCATACTCCTATTGACCACATTATATTTATCTACACATAGAGTCATAGCTGGGTACGAAATGGTCCCAAGTGTTGATTTATCGTAGCGGACATTAGTAGTGGTTTGGTATCCGAAGTATAGTTCACTTATTTTATACGTTTGATACATACATCCCATCAAACATATAGCGATCAGTAATGCATTAATAAAACTATCACGGTTAAATTGTAGCATTTTTTGATTAAATAAATTTACTAACTTTAATTTAAAATGTAATATTTTATAAATAATTTATCAGTACTCTAGTGTCTATACAAAATATTGTTCATTAAATATAAACAGCATGTTAAGAATTCAATAAATAAATTTATAATAAAATCCAGCAATAAGTTATTGCATTGAAAATAAGTTTTTCGATAAAATTTATTAAATAATTGTTTTGTTTATGTCATCAAGGTTATTACAAACAACATTTTAATTATCATATAATTATATTTTATATTTTCTATTAATTACAATAATTTATTCATATATAAGTGGCAGTAAATGCGTTAATTAACATTTTACTTATTGTAATTAGATGTTACTTATTATAAAAATAGATTATGATTGAAATTAAAAGAAAATATATAAATATAATTTTATGATTATTAAAATGTTTATCAACGGATTACCTTGATGACATTAATGAAAGCTATTTTTAATAATTAATTGCTTTCATTTTTATATAAACAAGGCAATTATTACGATGTGTAGTATAATAATTTATGGGAACAAAATACATTATTTAAGATTACAGTATGTTATGATTAAATATTTTTATTTAAAAAATTATTTAATTAATTTTTATAATAATAAAGTTCTATTATACGGTAGTTAATTTTACTTAATTAAACTTATAGTGATTTTAAGATTATCAATTGTATCAACGAACAGGATCATTTATCTGATCTTTGCCTTAGAAAGTGTCTTAAAATAAATAGAAATTAATCGGACATGATCCATTATGTAATTCTATTTTTTACAATTTGTTGAATGATTACTCTGACAAACTGATATTTATCAATTTATATCCTTTATTATAAAAAAACGTATGACCTTGAAAACATAAGTGACAAAGTACACATTACTAAAATACTAAAAAATAAGCTGATTAAAGCATGTATACTAATATCTATTGTTTCAGTGCAATTTGGAAATAATGGTACGAGGCAAATGCATTAAAAACAGTTTCTAAATAGAGGTACAACAATAGAATATTTAGTTTATTTGTAGATTAAGGTACGATTATTGTATCACCTATGTCAAATGACAAGAGAAATTATAAAAATTTCTACGAAAAGTCATAAGTTTTTCATACCACCAACCGAGTGATAAATTGAAGTGGGTAGATTATTTATTTACTATTTAAACTGAGAGGTGTATAAAAAATAATAAAATTAGTCTAACTATAACAATTAAAAATGATGCTGGTTCAAGTCTTATTAGGAGTTACTTTAACAGTTTATCTTGCTCACGGTAGCCAAATTGACTACGTAAATAGCTTGAGCACGACATGGAAGGTTTGTAATATATTTGAAATATTTATATTAAGTGAGCATGTATATTTAATTTCATTATTTTGTTGTGTTAATAGGCTGGTAAAAACTTTGAAAAAGGCTCTGAACCTGCGTTGGGTCTATCACCTGGTTATAAGCCACTAACCCCAAGCTCAGAAATTACTTATGATATTGCTGATGAGGACATACCTGAAAACTTTGATCCCCGGGTGCAATGGCCCGAGTGTTACACCGTTAAGGAGATTAGAAATCAAGGGTGTTGCGGTATGAAATTTATTTATCAATAATATCAATTATATAAAATTATTATTTAATTCAATTGTTAAATTTTAATTAATAACAATAGTTGAGTCACAATATACATAAAACCAGTATGTATTTTTGAATGCAAACTGTATACATAGCATAGTCATTGCGTAAATAGTACAGTAGCAAAATTTTACATTAAGTGTACAATTTGTATTGAAAAATACATGAGGATTTTATGATTCAATGATTAAGTAGGTTAAATCTAAAATTATTTTAAAAGTTATAATAGATAATTTTAACAAGATTACAAAGCTTTAACTTAAATTAGTTTAAGATATTTTAATTAACATTTGAGGTATATGTAATAATTTTTAAATTATAAATTGTTAGGCTGTAGATGCAAATAAGCTTAATTATAGCATAAATACAGTATATAATATAGATAAAAAACATAATATAAGATAATTAATTTTTTAAAAATAAAATTTAAATTCAATTAAAATAAATATTATATAATTGACCAGGATCGTGTTGGGCATTCTCTACATCGGAAGTCATATCTGACCGCATATGCATCGCATCAAAAAACAAACAACAAGTAGAGGTCTCTGCCGAAGATGTTCTAACCTGTAGTGGGGCTGGAGATTGCCAGGGTGGTTGGCCTAGTAGTGTGTTTGACTACTATGTCGATGAAGGTGTTATCAGCGGTGGTCTAGTGGACAGTCATAAAGGTTGTCAGCCCTACACCATAATCGGTGACCACCCGTGCGCGTCGTACGTACCGACCCCTAAGTGCCAGAAGTCGTGTATCGCGGGCTATAACCGTACGTACACTCAGGACAAGCATTTCGGTAGTAAATCCTATGGCGTGAGTACTAAAGAGGTTCAGAAAGAGCTTATGACTAATGGACCTGTGGCAGCTACATTCACGGTATGCAATAAAATTTTGATTATAAATCATGATAATTCATATACAGCTTTAATATAAAAAAATTAGTTTAGTATAGAGTACTAATGATATAGTCTATATAATTTTTAATAGCTTCAAAAATTTTAATATACTTACTTTTTGTATATTAATTATTTCAACAAGGTGTACAACGATTTCTTCTCGTACAAGACCGGTGTCTACCACCACGTGACCGGTCAGGCAGAGGGTGGTCATGCGGTTAAACTTTTGGGTTGGGGTGTGGAAAATGGTGTCGACTACTGGCTGGTGGCCAACTCGTGGGGCACCGTATTTGGAGAGAAAGGTTACTTCAAAATTAGGCGAGGTCATAACGACTGCGGATTTGAGGGTGGTTTCGATGCCGTAACACCGAAGTTAGAGTAAAACTGACCATGGTGTAAATAAATTATTTTGATCAGTTAATATTCAAAATTATCATTATTGATTAAATGTTGGGATATATTGTGTTATGTTCATAGAAAATTAAACTTATATACTGAACTTAATGCTTATTTCTGAAATATTGATTAATTAATGTGTGATGGAACAGGGTGATATCAAGAAACACCTTTAATACAAAAAACACTTAAAGTGTTAACGCACGTTATCCCTACTTTGTTGTTGTGTTATTTCACATAAATTATGTATATGTACTGGGTCGGTCAGTCGCATGATTTTTTTTATTAATATGCACATATCAGTACTTAAATGCAGTACATTTAATTTTCAAACAAATTATGCAATATTATACACCTTGCATTCTATTAAGCATTCTATTTAATAAATTTTATAATGCATGACCAGGGCAATTGATGATACAGTAAAGTTAAGGAATTCAGGTATTGTTTGGTAGTTATTGTTTTATCTATGCATAACTTTTAATGACTAAAAGCATGCCAAAATTTTGCACTTATACTATTAGTTATATGTATACAAACATGATTTACTAGTACATTTAGTCTATCATATTATTACATCTGTGACTTATGTCAATTGATTATAAAAAATATATAATTTCTACCAAAAGTGAAAATTGTGTAAAAATTAACCGAGTGATAATTTATATTGGTAGAATAAATATTTACTATATAAATTTTAATTAATTGTTTTAAAAAACTGAACTTAAGTATAGGAAATAGTTGTATGCTATTAATATAATGTTTATATCATTGTTGTGCACATGCATCCTGTTAAAATCCTAATAGATTGTGCATGATGTTAATTAAAACATTTGACACTTTTGACACATTTGTTGTCATTAATTATGGGCATAAATAGGTTATAAATAATATAATGTTGTTTCATTATAAATTGAACACAATTAAATAAGATTTATTAATAAAAATTAAAATGTCATAATTAAATCAATAATCAATGTGTTGTAATTTTACTATTTTTATTATTATTATTATTAAGATTAAATTTTAAAAATTATTATTTGATTAATCGTTTAATTAAGAAATATATTTTCTTAATCACTGGTTAAATGAATAAATCTGACCAGGATTAAAAACACGTTATTGATTGCTAGTTGTTTGCTATTTAACAATTAATTAAAGTTGCACACCATAACATAGATAATAAATAATGAGAGAAATGTTTAAAAGTGTCAAATGGTTTACAAAACACCATGATAAATTTATGAGAATTTTGTTATACCAGGATACATGTGCACAACAATGATTTACACATTATAACATATAACTATTTCCTATACTTAAGTCCAGTATTTTTAAGCAATTAATTAAAATTTATTTGACATGGTTAAATCGATGATTACTATTAGTATTAGTTTCACAAAATCTACTAAAACTATAAATACGTACGAAAAAGAGTGCAATAATAACATTACATTTGTTACAATTAAAAGTAATTTCCAAATATACAAATTCACAAGTCATTCAAATAATAAATATGATGAGCAAGTTAATATTTCTATTAAGTGCTTGCATTGGTTTGAGCGCTCAGTCCCTGTTGAAACCCACTGGAAATCCGATGGCATATGGCCAGGCGTATTTCAAAAGTATTGGTGATGCCATCAATAAGGGTGTCTCTGCTATGGGACAGACAATCGGCACTATTGGTGGAGCAGCTGGTGATCTGATCAATGAGGACATCAAAATCAAGACCGGATTAGCTCAGGGTATGTTTTTTTAATTTTTAATATTATTTTTAATATAAATAGCAATGAATATGGTATAATAAAAAAAACTACAGGCGCACTAAATGCGGGCTCAGCCATGTTGACAGCAAAGGGTGCGTTCATCGGAAAGTTAGCCAACGCCGCTGAGGGCATTGTTAGTGGAGGTTCATGTGGCGTTACTAATGCTACCGGTGCAATTGGCCAGGCTTATTGCAAAAGTATGTTATAAATTGTATAATTATATTAGTCGGTATTTTAAAAAATAATATATACATTATGAATTTGTATTTGTTCAGATTTACTGCCACTAAATTATCCAAACCCAGCTACGTCAGTTTGTAAGTATTAAAGCTATAGATTAACATTCACTATCTACCTGAGCTCAGATACTAATACCTCTAACATTAGTAATTATTGTAGATCAAAAAATTATGTTAATGCATGATTTAAACGTAAAATTAAATTTGAATTCAACATAGTTAATAAATAAATAATTCATATGAACAGTCAGAATTTAAAGCAAATAAATAAAAGTTTGTTTTATAATAAATATGCCGATAATTTGGTAATAGTGTTAATATTAATATTGTTGCGCCGGCAGCCTCGTCAGCCCTGGTGATGGACAGCATGGTTGACATCGAGAACTATAAGTGTGAATCGGGGTCATATCTAACGGGAATAACAGTTAACACCACAATCACCAAACCATATACTTGTTTCGGGTACTTGGGCTTTACAAACAACGTTACGTTTGATGGTCACCAGGGTAAACTGCCGGTGCCGCTATACTCGCCGCAGCATACGGGAATCTATAGCCTTAATAATGGTTTGTATTTTTATAACTTAATCATATCTATCATTATATTAATAACCAATTTAATCATTAAACTTAATAATTATACAAATAAACAAGGTAACTTCGAGTACACGGAGTGTGGAGTGCTATCTGGTGGTCCGTGCGATGGTGACGCCATTTGGGACACCGGTCTATGGGTGGCTACCGACCAGAGCGGGTGCTCGAGTAATACTGGCCTTAAAAAGCTAAAGGGATTGTACGCAGGGTTTGAGATTGTGGGCAAATGTGCCTCAAAATGTACCAGTACCAATATAGACTTTACTTTCGTAACCCCATTGAATAACAGTGGACTTGTACTGTAATAATGGTGGTGACCAATCAGATCATTGTTATTATTATTCCACGGTGATCTATTGTATAAGAAAGCTCAATTTTGAAACTAAAATAAATCAATAATAATTCATTCAACAATGTTTATTCATTTTCAATATTACCAAGTTTCATTCAGTGGGTTACTCAAACTCCGATAAAAATTACATAAATATTTTGAAAATTAAAAAAAAGTTATTTTTATCAAATAATATGTATTAAGTAAAACAGTGTTAAATAGGGTTTTATATTTATACTTTTTAAATAAAGATTATATGAGCCAGTGAAAGTTGAAGGGAACTCTGTAGTTTTAATGTTTTAAAATAATTAGGATTGAATGCTTTATTTTTTATTGTATTGATATCCCAATAAACCTTAATCAATATAAATACTGTATTATTCATGGAGAGTACAGAGTCCCCTTCAACTTTCACTGGCTCATATACTGTACATAAATTAATATGGTACATTGTCAAAGGAATTCTATTTATTGTTTCCATTTGCCGTCAATGTTATAACTTTAAAATAGGCGCATATAGATAAAAATTTAATCATTAGATTGACCGACCCAAAACATATACATAATTTATGAGGAAAACACAATAGCAGAGTAGGGTGTTTTTTGCATTAAAGGTGTTTCCTGATATCACCCTGTTCCATCACACATTAATTAGTCAATATTTCAAAAAAGCATCAAGTTCAGTATATTAGTTTAATTTTCTATGAACATAACCCAATATATCTCATATAATACCTTATAGACATTTGCCCTTTACCCATTATATTTCTTTGTTATATTAAACCGCTGAGTGACATTTAATATTATACTAAAACTAAAACAATATTCATTTAACTAAAATAAAATTCACAACATTTAATCAGTAATGATAATTTTTAATTTTAACTGTTCAACATAATTTATTTACATCATGGTCTGTATTACTCTAACTTCGGTGTTACGGCATCGAAACCACCCTCAAATCCGCAATCGTTATGACCTCGCCTAATTTTGAAGTAACCTTTCTCTCCAAATACGGTGCCCCACGAGTTGGCCACCAACCAATAGTCGACACCATTTTCCACACCCCAACCCAAAAGTTTGACCGCATGACCACCCTCTGCCTGACCGGTCACGTGGTGGTAGACACCGGTCTTGTACGAGAAGAAATCGTTGTACACCTTGTTGAAATAATTAAAATAAAAAAGTAAGTATCTTTAAAATGTATGTAAATAGTTTTAAAAAACTGTTTTAAAATTGTTTAAATTATATCTACTCTAACCTAAATTAAATTTATTAAATAAGATTTTGTATTATTTTGTTGTATATAATTTATCAAGTTTTATTATTAAAACTTTATTGCATACCGTGAATGTAGCTGCCACAGGTCCATTAGTCATAAGCTCTTTTTGAACCTGTTTAGTACTCACGCCATAGGATTTACTACCGAAATGCTTGTCCTGAGTGTACGTACGGTTATAGCCCGCGATACACGACTTTTGACACTTAGGGGTCGGTACGTACGAAGCGCACGGGTGGTCACCGATTATGGTGTAGGGCTGACAACCTTTATGACTGTCCACTAGACCACCGCTGATAACACCTTCATCGACATAGTAGTCAAACACACTACTAGGAAAGCCACCCTCGCAATCACCGGCCCCACTGCAGGTTAGGACATCTTCAGCAGAGACCTCTACCTGCTGTTTGTTTTGCGATGCAATGCATATGCGGTCAGATATGACTTCGGATGTAGAGAATGCCCAACACGATCCTGGTCAATTATAAAAAATTTAATTTAATTTATTTAAATTAAATAAGATAAGTAAAATAAAATGAGTATTTATTATTTAAAGTAACAATTCTAAAATTATTTTTGTGTGCAATGATTAAAAATACTATAATATAAAAATTATATATTAAATCTTACCACAACACCCTTGATTTCTAATCTCCTTAACGGTGTAACACTCGGGCCATTGAACCCGGGGATCAAAGGTTTCAGGTATGTCCTCATCAGCAATATCATAAGTAATGTCTGAGCTAGGTTGTAGTGGCTTATAACCAGGTGCCAAACCCAGTGCAGGTTCAGAGCCTTTTTCAAAGTTTTTACCAGCCTATTATTACAGCAGTATAATGAAATTAAATATACATGTTTACTTAATATATATTTCAAATATATTACAAACCTTCCATGACGTGCTCAAGGTATTTATGTAGTCAATTTGACTACCGTGAGCAAGGCAAACTGTTAAAGTAACTCCTAATAAAACTTGAACCAGCATCATTTTTAATTATTATAGTTAGACTAACTTTATTATTTTTTAATCACCTCGGTTTAAATAGTAAATTTATAATCTATCCACTTCAATTATCACGCGGTTGGTGGTATGAAAAACTTATGACTTTTCGTAGAATTTTTTATATTTTATAATTGTCATTTGACACAGTTGATACAATAATCGTACCTTAATCTATAACATTAAACTATATATATATATATACTATTATTGTACCTCTATTTCGAAAATGATTTTAATGTATTTGTCCCGTATCATTATTTCCAAATTGCACTGAAACAATAGATATCAGTATAAATTTTTTATCATCTTATTTTTAATATTAGAGTAATGTGTACTTTGTCACTTATGTTTTCAAGGTAATTCTTTTTTATTATAAGGATATAAATTTATAAAATGATAGAATATGAAGGATTTAAATGATAAATGTCAAAGTTTGTTAAAATAATCGTACAACAAAGTTTTAAAAATAGAATTACATAATTGGTCATGTCCGATTAATTTCTATGTAATTTTAAATCAATGTCAAAGGCATAGCTCAGATAAATGATATTGTTTGTTGACACAATTTTGCAAGATAATAAATCATTAATATAAGTTTAATGTCTTTAAGTTGATAAAGATAACTAAAATACAGTAAGTTATACAATATTTGTTACGTTAAGTTTTTGATATTTACTTTAATATAATCTGTGAATGTAATAATAAATAATAATAATTTTATTTAGCAAATTAATGCAGTGAAATACATAACAAGTTGTTTTTAATAATATTGTTTTTAAAAAGTATTTTACCAAATATAATTTAGAGCATAAGCTTAAACTTAGAATGTACATTCCTCAAATAAAGGTAGATTAATGAACATACTTATGTTAATATGAATTTATGAATTTACAGTATATGAATAAATCGCGAAATATAAAAATGTTTTTTAAACACTGAAAGTTTTCATTATTTTTTTTAATAATAATGTGTCTATATAAAGCAGAGACGTCCAAAAATTTTTAAATCGTCAAAATAGTGTTTAATAATATTAGCAAACTTATTTACTATTCAAGACACTAGTATTTTATGATTTACAAGTGACTATGAATTTCATTTTAAATAGTAATATGACTTAAACATATATTACACACAAAATAATATTCAAATGATTAATATACTAGTAAGTGTATTTTAAACATACCTTAAAAATATTTGAGTAAATAAGTAATAGCTATAAATGATTAATAAACTAATATTCATGAGTTTTTG
>CAJPVJ010003862.1:0-10367 GCA_905397405.1 Oppiella nova | reverse complement strand
TGATGGTCATGGAAGTGATTGATGACAAAGACGGGCGCAGACATGGTCTACGAGGTGGTGGTCATCAGTGTTGCGCTCATACCACAAATGTCTTCAAATGCATGTCATGTGAGAGTGAATTGAATTTAAAATTCAAAACAAATTCATTCATTCATAACATTGCATAACATTCACACCAAACGTACAATTCATGCAAACATTTTGTTCCCACTTTCCATACGATCGCCACAATACACGTCAATATATCACACATTTGGCGCTATTTTTGAAAGTGAATTCATTTAATATTTTATGAATGCATTCAATTTAAATGATTTTACATGAAATGGATTTAATGGACACAAATGAGTGCATAATTAACGTGTCATTAGATTTGTTTCATATAATTAGGAAAAGCATTTGAAGTGAGGATGTGATTGAGATGCGAGTCATCGATGTTTAGGGAAAACAAAGTCCATTCACTCAACAATAGGTCGTTGTTCTTGACGGACGACTGTCTTGTAATCAAATCGCTTTCATTGAGTTTATAGAAGATCTTAAACAACATATTCTTATTGATCTTAATTTGCGGCAAATGTCTCAATGCGTCCAAANTTTAGGGAAAACAAAGTCCATTCACTCAGCAATAGGTCGTTGTTCTTGACGGACGACTGTCTTGTAATCAAATCGCTTTCATTGAGTTTATAGAAGATCTTAAACAACATATTCTTATTGATCTTAATTTGCGGCAAATGTCTCAATGCGTCCAAAATGGCAGAGCAGTGGAAGTGCGATGTGTTCTGGTTTTTGGTGTATTTGTTGGCAATCAAGAGGACACTGATCTCATACTTAGACAGTTGTGATAATGTGAACAGTTTGCCGTCCCTTACGCTCGACTCGATGGCTAACTTCTGGCAAACCATGTCTTCCAACAAAACTCTTTTCAATTCTCTGATGGAATAGTTGAGAGAAAACTGTATTTTCAATGATTCGCGCAACGAATCCGTCGCTTGTCTTCCGTTTAACAATTTGACCGCAAAATTCATGTAATCATCAAAATTAGCAAAAGGTGTCACCAATTGAATGATCCTTTGATTGAGTCTCGATTTGACCCTTTTCTCGAGCAAATCAATTGAATCGAGACGTGTAGTCATCGCTATAATGCAAATTGAGGTCGAATTCTGCAAAACATCGAATAAGTTGTATAAAAGGGTTTGATTTCGTCGACAGAATATATCGAATCGATCTAATATTATAAGAGCTCTGAATTCTGGATTTTCAATGCATTTATCCTTAAGACTCTCCATAATATCTCTAATATTAGTAGCAGTGCTTTCAAAGTGTCGGCCAATTATCTTAATTGTGTTCAAGTCGTTTGAATTAATGAATCCATTCAAACGAACTAAAGAGACATTTGCATTGGTTTTGATACTTTGCAGATAACTCTCCAACAGAGCTGTCTTTCCAGATCCGGGATCACCGCATATGAGCACTGAATTTGATTCTCCTTTCAGTATAGTGTTGTCCACTATTTTTTTCAAATATTTAAATTCTTTATCGTATCCAAACAAATCACATTCAAATCCATTAGCCATTGAATTGCATTCATTGGGTTCGGGCCAGAATTCCTCACTTTTTCTGGTTTTTGTCTTCAAGTTTTTGGGTGTCTTTGTCTTCAATGAACTTTTCTTTTGAGATTTCATTTTCATTTTCTGATCAAATAAATATACAAAAAATTATATAAAAAATTCAATTCAATATTTACAGGGGTTAAAGATCAAAGGTTAATGTCATTGAGATTATTCACACAAACAAATGTGATTAGACTTGAATGGAATGCAATATTAGACAGTTGTTAAACCAGTTGTCAATTGAACAGACACTTCAAATACAACTTATTATTATAACGCCTCCACTTTTATGAATTCAAAATTCATATAAAAAACTTTTTTTTTAAGAAATAAAACTTTTGCATCAAAAGAAAGTTCACACAAAACTCATTCAGAAAAGTTAGGGATGAAGTCCTGCACTGAACTCTCGCTTTCTATAATATGGTTGTGTTGTCTGTCATTATCGACACAACACGGCCTAATGGTGGAGCCGCCGGCCAGGAATTCCATGTGGAGACTCGGCTTCCCATCTCCACCTGACTACGGAGACAATGAATTGTTTTGCGGCGGATTAAAAGTACAGCATTTGTAATGACTTTATAATTTGACTAATCAATGAATTTAGAGTTTTTGGGAAACAAACGGAGGAAAGTGTGGCATTTGTGGCGATCCGTACGACAGGGAGAGAAAGCACGAAACGGGAGGTATATTTGCCCGCAATATAACAACCCGGACGTACGCACCCGGCACTGTCATGGATGTGCTGATACAGTTGGTGGCCAATCACGGGGGAACTTTCCAGTTCCACATGTGCTGGCGAAACACTTTTGAGGAAAAGGGTGACTATTTTACAAAATATCTTCAATTTTATTGAATTCTTATTATTTTACAGAAACTGAGAACTGCTTCGAAACACTTAAGATCATTGATGGCTCAGACCATTGGGTACTAAATCCCAACCGAAAGGGAGTTGTGGGCATTACTGTACAATTACCACACGATAAGACATGCGACAAATGCATTCTTAGGTGGCATTGGAAGTCGGGTGCGTTTTTGAAATATTCATTTTGATGAATGCATTTAGTATTTAAAAACTAAGAAATTGTAAACATGTATATAAACAGCAAACAATTGGGGTCTTTGCGAGAATGGCACTCAAGCCACCGGTTGCGGACCTCAAGAGGTGTATCGCAACTGCGCTGATGTGGCCGTTGGTCACGAATATGGCATTAGAGGACCTCTTGGATCCAATCGTATAGAAGAGCAAAAACATTGGAATTTTAGAAGAAATTTCTTTAAATAATCTAAAATTAATATTCAATTATTTATTTCTAATTTATTTCTAATTTGTTATTCAAGTAATTCTGATATATTAACTCATATATACTGTAGGTTCTACTGTATATTTTCTATTATTTGTAAATTAAAACTAAAATGTAATTTCACATTAAAATATCTGTCTGTATAAGAAAATATAATTTGTCTAAATCTAGGCTGAAATTAATAAAATTTCATTTAAATGATATTCAAGTGAATGTAAAGTAATACTGTATTTGCTTTGAGATAAATATAGTGAAGAATTAATTTGTTGAAGAATATTGTATTGAATGTAATGTTGGCTTCACTTTGAGTGCAAGCATTGGTGACTCCCCTCCCAGTGAAGCCATTTGGTTGAATCCAATGCTCGTATCCTTTATTGTTATCTCTTCAGGAGTTTTGGTTCACTTCATCACAACAAGTAATCACAAATTGAATTGTGTTTCAAATACAGTGTCAGTGATGCTTATGGCATTAGAGGACCTCTTGGATCCAATCGTATAGAAGAGCAAAAACATTGGAATTTTAGAAGAAATTTCTTTAAATAATCTAAAATTAATATTCAATTATTTATTTCTAATTTATTTCTAATTTATTATTCAAGTAATTCTGATATATTAACTCATGTATACTGTAGGTTCTACTGTATATTTTCTATTACTTGTAAATTAAGACTAAAATGTAATTTCCCATTAAAATATCTGTCTGTATAAGAAAATATAATTTGTCTAAATCTAGGCTCTAATTAATAAAATTTAACTTAAATGATATTCAAGTGAATGTAAAGTTATATTCGCTTTCAGATAAATATAGTGAAGAATGAATTTGTTGAAGAATATTGTATTGAATGTAAAGTTGGCTTCACTTTCAGTGGGTTGGAGTACAAGCATTGGTAACTCCCCTCCAAGTGAAGCCATTTGGTTGAATCCAATGCTCGTATCCTTTATTGTTATCTCTTCAGGAGTTTTGGTTCACTTCATCACAACAAGTAATCACAAATTGAATTGTGTTTCAAATACAGTGTCAGTGATGCCGAGGGAAAAGAAGGGTTCCCTTAAGAATAAGAACTTGAATGATGGCAACGACAGTGAGATTATGACAAAGAGTGGTAACACTAAGAAGAGACGGACTTCTAATGTGAACAATGCCAACAACCAGAACAGTAACAATAACACCACCAATAAGTCCATTCATTCACCGCAACTCATTCCTCCACAACCGATGACACCATTCGGGGACACCATCTATGCGTCCAACCCTTTCGACGACACCCCCCGCACACCCGTCAACTCACAAACACCTCAACCGATGCCTCCGACGGGAGGGCCAGGGCTACCACAACAGCCCAACCACCCTAACGCTCAGTCGCCTAATAACATGATTGTCAACAACAACAGCAATGTCCCGATGCCTCCCACTGGGGGACCCATGGGACCCAAACCGGTGCCACTCATGTCTGGTAAGGTGTATCCCGAGGAGCAATCAATGGTGTTCAACCCGGCCAACCCCAACGCCCCTCCCATATACCCGTGCGGTATCTGTCACAAGGAGGTGCACGACAACGATCAGGCCATCCTATGCGAGAGTGGCTGCAACTTCTGGTTTCACCGGATCTGCTCCGGACTCTCAGACAGGGCTTACTTTCTGCTCACACAAGAGGTGTACGCCGAATGGGTTTGCAATAAATGCACTCAAAGTAAAAACATTCCTCTGGTTAAGTTTAAACCATGAGTTCATGTCTTGAGTTTATTCATTAGTTTGATCAATGGTTTGACATTATATGGAAACAACTGTTTTGCTGTCAATCTTTGCATTTTGTCTCTCAATTCTAACAAAACGTTTTTCACATTCATTTCAATACTTATGTTAATATCACTTAATTTAAGATAAATTAACAACAATTTCAATAAAAGAGTTGCCGTTTGCTCGTCACTACACAACATGTCTAATAGTACTCCAGAATCGCCACCAATTGATCCGATGAATGCGTTCATCAGCAAGTGTGACATCTGATTGTCACCCAAACTCATCACACAATACAATGCATTCAAGAGCTGTTCGTCTTCTTCTATGAATACTCTTATAATCCAATCGTTTTCATCAAACTTTGACCACTTCTTCCTCACATATTGTGATATCATTTGCAAACGACTTCTACTGACATCGTCTGAATGGATCTCTAAATTGGTTTCACAGCTCAGAGTCAGTAAAGACAGAAGAATGAGTTGACGAATCATCACAACATCACATCCGTAGTCATTCACCAATTCTTTGCCATTTCCTGAATAACTTCCTCCAAAAGTATACAAAGTATTGCAGATATCAATGGATTGGCACAAGAAATGGTCGCCAAATATGGATTGAGAGATGGTTTGCATAATAAGTCTGTTTCCGCCCTTTTGTTTGACGACACAAATCAATAGATTGAGACATTTGGTGACAAAACAACGTTTTGGTCCCGAAGTCAACACTTTTAGTAAATTCAATAAAATTGTATTCAATTTGTTGTCTTCAATCAAATGCGTCAAGTGTTTGACTGCCTCTGGAGTGAAACAAAGACAATGATCTTTGCAGAGGTCATAGTGGGCCTCAACGGGTCCACACATTTCACACAATTTGTCACATATTTCATCGATGATTGTCTCCAATCCAAGACACGAGTCGATGGATGTATTGGCAGACAATAGGTTCAAGAATTGGCACATTTGTGGCAAACAATGCCAGCAATGCTTTCGTGCGCTTAAGTCATGGTTTTGTTTGACACACACTTTGATCAACACTTTGGATGTGATATGTTTGACATAACTGTCCAAATGATTGCAATGTATGCCAAACAAAGTGTCCACCAATTCATTAGCCATCGGTGTCTCACTCGTCAACAATTGGTTCAAACAAATGAGTAGTGAATTGCGATCATTACATACACTCAACACATAGTCATTGCTTATGCTGTCTATGGACTGCATGTTTGGTTTCACTTATGGTTTTGTATTTCATATGACAGTAATTATAATTCAATTCAATTAGTTTAGTAGTCATACCATTGAAACTTGCATTGCCCTCACAATCATTCATCAATTGATTAAATTGTCATTTAATACAAACTAACGCTTACCTCAAAACACGTCTAATATAACAGCAAATGTGTGCCTAAAGTGATGTGGAAATCGGCTTTCAGTTATGACTCAATTCAGTGTAAATCAATTAAAACACAATTAAAGCACACTTTAAAACACACGTCAATACAAGTGAACAACAAAACTGATTGCCGCTAAAAACACTAAACAGTGAGTCCATACATAACGTAACATTAAGTCTATCCCCTGTCGGTTCACTCTAATAGGATTTCAATGCCATTTGTATATCTGTTACCCCTTTCCATGCGTTACGTTATTATTGAATAGATTTGAAACATGTGTTGTCTTTTTAAAAGCACATGAATTGGTGTTTCAATTGTTTGTCATTTGATTGAATAGTTTAAGTGATAATCAGCGAAGAAATGGCCAAAAAGAAGAAGAAGGAGAGAGACTTCCAGAAGACTAAGCTTAGAGTCGGCCGAAGACTCATTGGCGCCACAAATGACACTAAAACTGAGTTCAAGTCCAAGAAAATCATTTTAAAGGAAATGGAGTCACGATCTAAAGACCCGATTAAGACATTGTCCAACAGTTATGGTCTCAACACTCAGATGAAGATCTCTTGCCTGAGTGGTGTCAACAATTGGATCAATTCAACCAATGTTATGGCAAAGAGTGGAGAAGTGGTGAACACTGTCTGCAAGTATCTCAATGATTGCGACCAAAGAGTTAGAAATGATTGCATTAAATGTCTTAAGCATTGCATGACTTTATTGCATAACAATAATAAGAGTGGAAGTGTTTCACCATTAATGCCCATTATCTTGACTTATATCAACTGTGGTCTCACTCACATCGATAGCAATATTAGCAACGATTCCCTTAAGCTATTGTCTCATTTCATGGACTTTTGTGACCATTCTTTGTTCAATCAATTGATGCAAATAATAAACTCAAGAATTAGTAACAAATCAAACATCGATTCACAGGACTTAGAGATTTGCTTCAAATTGGTGTCACTTATGGCTAAAAGTGAACAAAACTCTTTGGCTTCGAAGCCAAAAGATTCAGCGGTTATGAAGTGGTCAACAGATAACTGTTACTGCAATCTGAATGCAATCTCTGCTAAGAAGCCATCCTATGAACTAAACCTCAGTTTCCAAACCAGTTCTTCAGTTGACGCGAAGGAAAAGTTCTATAAAACACTCGAAGGTATCGTTAGAAATGAATTAAAGACATTGTTTTCTAAAGATGGCAATCATTTAAGTTTTTCGGTAAATGAGGCGCGAAAAGCCATTTTTGTCTTAAAAATTAGTTCAACCATTGGTTTGCCGTTTGAGACCAAACAAGAAATGCCATCATTTAGTATAACAGCGATTAATGCCAATAAAAAGTCTAATCAAAAGCAACAAAACCTGATATTACATCTGAATAATGAATTGAACACTTGTGTCAAACATTTTCTAAATAAAACCAGTGTTTAACTTATCTAATAAATTATTTGATAGTGTTTTTAAATTAAATATCATTTTAATAATAAAATTCAAAAAATCATTGAATACATCATAGAATTCATTCATTGAATACCTCCTCTGCGTTCAAAATCTTTGTTTCATTGAATTTCTTGAACTTTTCGATGAGTTGCTCCAAAGAGCACTCGCCGTGTATTTTGTTATCTCTGGTCCTGACGTTAACACTATTGTTGGCGATCTCTTTGTCGCCGACAACCAAAATGAAGTTGTATTGAGCCAACTGTGCGTTTCGCACCTTCTTATTGATGGTGAGGCCGGGATCTAACTCACTGTCCACTTGAAAGCCCGCCTCAAACAACTGTTGTCGCACTTGTTCTGCGTATTTGTTACCATTGGGTCCGACCGGCAATACAATGGCCTGTCGTGGGGACAACCAAAACGGCCTAACAATCATTTGGATGTTAATCAATATGACAAATTGGAAATCAATTGAATGATTGATTGCTACCATTTGCCGGCGAAGTTCTCAGTGATGATTGCAATGAATCGTTCAATGGATCCGAGGATAGCCCTGTGTATGATGACGGGTCTCTTCTTAGTGCCGTCCTCTGCACTATAGTTCAGATTGAATCTAATCGGGAGCTGGAAATCCAATTGAATGGTCGCGCATTGGAATGGTCTTCGGAGCGCATCATTAATAGTGATATCAATCTTTGGTCCATAGAAGGCTCCGTCGCCGGGATTTAGTTTCCACTTAATACCCATCGAATCCATACCCTTCGCCAACGCTTCCTCAGCGTTGTTCCAGACCTCGATCTCACCCAAGAAGGACTCAGGACGAGTGGACAGAACTAAGTCGAAAGTAAACCCGAAAACCGAGTAAACGGTCTGAAGGAAGTCGAGCGCGCCTTTGATTTCTTCGGAGATCTGTTTTGAAGACTAAATTAGCAAAACATCGAAAAGAGCGACGAATGGAGTGAAGACCTGATCAATGGTGCAGAAGATGTGGGCGTCGTCCTGTTGGAAGCGACGCACACGAGTCAGACCAGTCAGAGCTCCCGACAACTCGTTTCGGTGCAAAACTCCAAAGTCGGCCAATCGGAGGGGCAGTTCCCGCCACGACCTGACTAGATGTGGGCGTCGTCCTGTTGGAAGCGACGCACACGAGTCAGACCAGTCAGAGCTCCCGACAACTCGTTTCGGTGCAAAACTCCAAAGTCGGCCAATCGGAGGGGCAGTTCCCGCCACGACCTGACATCTGAGTCGAATATGAGACAGTGTCCAGGACAGTTCATGGGCTTCAATCCAAACTTCTCTTTGTCGACATCGAATATAAACATATTGTCCGCGTAATGGTCTCCGTGTCCTGATATCTGCCATAACTTGAAGTTATAAATGTTTGGAGAAATCACTTCTTGAAAGCCACGCTTTCGGTATTCGCTCTAAATTTGCATCAAATAGTTGTTGTACTCAAAGCATACGATTAAAGCAAACAATGAATACCCGAATAAAATCCATGAGAGAGTTGTAAATGTGGGCCCCTTTTGGAGTGAAAAAACAAGAGCCGGGACTCAACTCATGGAAGAAGAAGAGGCCCTGTTCTCGACCCAACTTCCGGTGATCACGTTTGGCCGCCTCCTCTTGGATTCGCTGCCATTCCTTCAGTTGTTTAGAATCCGGGAATGAAATGCCATAAATTCGTTGAAGAGATTCCGCGTCTGCCTTCCCCTCCCAATACGATGACGACGACTGTTGCCATACATTCAATGAGAAGATAACAATGAGATTAGGGGTATATTCTTAGAAGTTGTGTCAATGAGTCATACTTTGGTCACTTTGAATGCCTTGACGTTTCCGGTGTGTCTGACGTGTGGTCCGCGACAGAGATCAATGAGAGTACCGCACCGGTAGACAGTGGTTCTCTCCTCCTTGATCTTGTCCCTCAAAATTCTCACTTTGAACTGATTGTAGGAAAACATTTCAATCAACTCGTCTTTCGTGAGCTCCAGTCTCTCGAAGGCCTGCTTCTCATTACTAATGTTTTTCATCAACGATTCGATGGTCGAGAAATGAGAAGTGGACACAGAATTCAATTCGTTTGGTTCCGATCCCTGGGCTGATCCGCACATGAAGGCGTCGTAATAGTAACCGGTGTCGATGGGAGGACCGTAACACAGATGACAGCCATACAGGCGCTCAACCGCTTCACCCAACATATGAGCCGAAGAGTGCCAAAACACTTGACGACCTTCACCCACACCAAGACATTCATTATATGCAGCCAACCATACAATGGGTTCATAGCATACCGTCGTCGTCATTGAACGTCAATAAGTGAATGTCTGAGTCCTCCTCAAGAGGACGATCCAAATCCCAGAGAACTCCATTGACGCGAGCGATCACCAGAGAGTCGGTCCACGACTTGGGTCCCACCTGTTTGGCCACCTCTGCCGGTGATGTCTTCCAACTCAGCGCTTCCGCCTGTTTTTCTTCGCCACTCTTGTCTCTAACCGTCACTTTGATGCTATGGTTAGGCTTTTCCGACAACTCCTTCAGATATCTCTCTTTGAATTTCTCCCACAATTGGATCCGTTTGTCGATGAAGTCGGGAAGCGGTGACATCTCCTTCAGCTGTACGCTAGCCATAGATGCGGTCACTTTGTCCACGTCTTTGTTATCTCCACTCATGTCTTGTAGTTTTTGTCGCTGTGTGTCATAAACAGATGGATCAGATGGTCACCAATGGATGACATGCGACACAAAAGCGTGACTTACTTTGAATTGCGATATATTTGCGGCGTTTATAGAGACTAAGGGTTTGAGTGTTAGATGTGTTTGAAGTCTAATACTATGGATATTACGGGTAATGAATGGTTTGATTGAATGGATTTGCATTAAATATGTCACAAAAC
>CAJPVJ010003861.1:0-10368 GCA_905397405.1 Oppiella nova | reverse complement strand
ATACTGATACTGTTGTTTTTACTGTTATATTTATTTAAGCGGATGTAATCCTAATATGTAATTAATCATTATAATTTATATAACGCATATTATGATACTACAACATTTATAATAATTACATTCTCAATACGCGTTATTTTATTTGAAATTATTATTTGTAATTTTTTAATATAAATACTTTTGGAAATAAAACATATAATTAAGTGACCAATATTAGGGAAACATCATTGTAAATTAGTATCATAGTTTAAATAAAAATGTATCGGGTAATAATTACAAATGAACTGGCGTATTAAAAATTCATTATTTACTAGCCATTTCCATATAAACTTCTAAACAATTATTATCATAACTCGCACCAGCTACATATTCATTTGTTATAGCAACATATCTATTACCTTGGTCATCAACTATATCATAATCATTATCGTAGGGATTATCGTATACATTCTCATAAATATTTTCAACATTTTTACCATGTATATTTTGTTTCAATCGTTTTTGTTTAAAATACATAAATATAACAATTGGTATTAATGTTAAAATTAATATCAATACAATTACAACCGATATAATTAACAAAATAGGTTTGGTAGGCGTATTAGTTAAACTAGTTACTTGTTCATTTTTATTTTCTGACATAATGTCATGAAATATTTCAGTACTTAAAGTTGAGTTACTATCCGTAGTATTTGGCACAACCTCCCGGTGCGACCACTTATATACCCGGATATAATCGATGATAAACGCCGAGCACTTCCACCCCATGTGATCGGTATCGCCGAGAGATTGGTTCACAAAATGATCACCACCTACATTTAACTCAAATACCACATTCATAGTTCATTCGAAAATTCTGTCCCATATAATCCATTGACCCCATTTATGAGAACCAGTAACTTATTGGTAAATTGTATTGAGGATGCATAAAGATGTGGTATAAATACTTTGTACGAATTTAGACGAACTGCATTCTAAAGTATTCGTGGTACGAGGAAACGCAAACATACGTGATATTGCAGCGCACTATTTAAATCGTACGTACCATACACACGGAGTATATCGATTTGGGTACCGGGGTACAAATAAATTACCGGAAATAGCATTTTGCCCCGGGGTAATGCCGCTCTCACATCCACGTAGCCCATGTAATGCCACGGGACAGTTGTGGTCAGTTTGGCTGATGTATACCAATGCGTGTCATTACGTCGACCGTACGAATGGCTCTCTCGACGGGCGGTTAGCGCTATACAGCCGTCCCTTAACTGTATGTTCCGATCGCTTGCGGTGTAAATACAGTTCACGTGAGGCTTATTAGTCACTGTTTTGTATATAAGAAGTGATAATACGAAAAGTATATTTGACATATGCTTTAGTGTTAATATTAACTAATAACTAAAATCCGTAAATGTATATGATTGTAATTAAGTAATATTAAACAAAGTGTCACTGTTTTGTATATAAGAAGTGATAATACGAAAAGTATATTTGACATATGCTTTAGTGTTAATATTAACTAATAACTAAAATCCGTAAATGTATATGATTGTAATTAAGTAATATTAAACAAAGCTACCTTGGCATTTATCATTATTATCATGAGTTGTTTCCCATTTTTTATCCGAGCCTTTTGTATTAAACTCATCGTTCCATGTAAGTTCCATTATTTTATTATTTTCAACATTATCATCTAGTACATATTAAGTGTTAGAATAATCATTAAACATAACTAACGAAGTTATATGATAATTAACATTGATAAATATCGTAAAACTTGTATATTATAATTAATCTATTAACACTAATGTAATCGTTATAAATATTATTTAAAATAAAAATAAATTTTAAAATTACCATGGCGTAATGAGTCAGCTCTGAGCTCATTCATGATATCCCCACAAATGCCATCAATGGATGTGTTGTCACCAGAGGTATGGTAAGTCACAACCGGACTGTCTGTCCACTGATAATACCGGATATAATCGATGATAAGCGCCGAACAGTTCCACTCTTTGTACTCATTTTCATCGAGACTTTGGTCCCCAAAGAGATCACTTCCGCCGACATTCAACTCAATTGTCAACTGAAAGTATGGCCCATAAAACTCCCAGTCCTTCAACCCATTGACAGACATGTAATTGTGTCCATCGAATAGCCATTGAATATGTGTTTCATTCACTACCAGCGCATAGGTATGTAAGTCATTGAGATTTGAGTTTTCAATGTATTTCACAGCACTTTCATTCGACCCGTACGTTAATATTGGACCAGGATCATTGAATTTTACCACACTATTTAGTGATTGAGTCTGATTATATCGTACAAGATATATGCGATCGCCAGTCCCTTTACGTTCAAGGTACATGGTGGGACTTAATAATTTACCAAGGGGTAATGCCGTACGGATTTCATATTGTCCAAATTTCCAAATATTTGCAAATAGTATTTTTGAACCATAATAATAAACATCAAGATGTTTGTGCGTGGCACTTATAATTAAGCAATCATGTTTTACACGAAGATTAAGCTTGCTCGATGAATATATGCATTAATTATGCCCTGGTAAGGGACCTATATTTAATTATAGAAATATATCTGTTTAAACAAAGTAGGTTGCGATTAACAAAATAATATTTAATATTAATCTATGTTATTTTATCAAGTAACTTTATAAACCATGTATTAATGTAATAAATGTACAAATGTATAATTCAAATAAAATACAAACCTGTACAAAAATAATCATTTAAATTATCTGATGTTATTATATCATTGTCCAAATGTTTGCCATTAAAATTATATTCATTTTGGAGCTTCAAATATTTGTTAGCACCTAGCACATAAGTACCATAATTAAAAATATTAATATTAGACACGGTAAAATGTATGATTATAAATGCAAGTAAATTGTTTAAAAATATCATTTTATTAAAAATTTATAAACTTTTAAAAATAAACTATTTATTAAATAATCAGTGTTTAATTAAACCAATAGAAAAATATTTAATAATGCTATTTTCTAATTATGGAAATTATATCCTGTTAATATTGTCATGCTAAACTTATTTTTATGAGTTTTATATTTTTATCTCAATCGGATACATCGTTAGGTGAAAGTAAATTATCCAGGGATAATCAGTATTAAGGCAAACAATATGGTCATATTTAGCATAGACATTTTATGCATAAAATAACATTATTCCTATGGACGGATATTCATGTCACTGTTTTGTATATAAGAAGTGATAATACGAAAAGTATATTTGACATATGCTTTAGTGTTAATATTAACTAATAACTAAAATCCGTAAATGTATATGATTGTAATTAAGTAATATTAAACAAAGTTACCTTGGCATTTATCATTATTATCATGAGTTGTTTCCCATTTTTTATCCGAGCCTTTTGTATTAAACTCATCGTTCCAGTAAGTTCCATTATTTTACTATTTTCAACATTATCATCTAGTACATATTAAGTGTTAAGATAATCATTAAACATAACTAACGAAGTTATACGATAATTAACATTGATAAATATCGTAAAACTTGTATATTATAATTAATCTATTAACACTAATGTAATCGTTCATAATTCCTATGGACGGATATTCACAAGTACTTTGATGGCAATGAACCGTCAGATTGCATACAAAGCGTCGTTAGTTTTACGGAAAACATTTGCGAATAAATTCATATGAAAAAGTACTGAATATATTGCATGCATAAAATGTCTAGGTCACCCATTCATTTAATTGGATTTACGGGAATAGTTGCTGAGATTGGCCAAGTTTGATCAATTGAAATGCTAAATATGACCATATAGTTTGCCAAAATACTGATTAACCCTGCTTAATTTACTTTCACCTAACGATGTATCCGATTCATTCAAGGTTATCAATATTAATATTGAAAAATAAAATACAATTGCAAAATTATTACTGATATTATGTTTTAATGTCATTTAGGTTCGTCAACAATGCAATATATTCAGTACTTTTTCATATGAATTTATTCGCAAATGTTTTCCGTAAAACTAACGACGCTTTGTATGCAATCTGACGGTTCATTGCCATCAAAGTACTTGTGAATATCCGTCCATAGGAATAATGTTATTTTATGCATAAAATGTCTATGCTAAATATGACCATATTGTTTGCCTTAATACTGATTAACCCTGCTTAATTTACTTTCACCTAACGATGTATCCGATTCATTCAAGGTTATCAATATTAATATTGAAAAATAAAATACAATTGCAAAATTATTACTGATATTATGTTTTAATGTCATTTAGGTTCGTCAACAAACTGATCACCTTGGTCAGTAGCATTTCTTAAATTCACTAAATAGTGTGGTAAAATTCAATGATCCTGGTCCAATATTAACGTTCGTGTCGAATGAAAGTGCTATAAAATACATTGAAAACGCGAGTCTCAATGACTTTCATACCTATGCGCTGGTAGTGAACGAAACACACATTCAATGGCTATTCGATGGATACAATTACATGTCTGTCAAGTGGGGTCTATAATGCACCAGGTCATATTTTATTGGTAGGATGTTTAAAAATACTTCAAACTCACATTAAAAACATATTGATTTCCAAATATATTTATAACATGATGACATACGCTTTGGCATGACCCCCTCCCCCTACCAGTGCGTATGTACTTTGTGCACGCCGTCCAACTTGTTAGTAACTTATGTTCACAAAAAGTAATGTTTTAATAATATGTAAATAACTAGATATTTATAATAATTAAATTATTATTAATTAATAATTATGTCCTTGGTCGTGGCATTTATTATTATAAGTTTAATTATAAGGTAGATAACTAAAATCATAGCTAATTATTATAAATTTACAAAATTAATTTAAACCTTAATAATAATTGTAAAATAAATAAATGATTGCACTACAATATAATTCGCTAACCATGATAATTGAAATGATCAAGCAAAACTTCATTTTTGATAGTAAATGTTATAAAATTAAAGTATAATGACTTCAATTTCTAGTATAATCTACCACAATCCAAATGTGTTTTAAAATATTAATTTTATAAGTATATAATAAAATGGTGTACTGAATTTAATTACGATATAAATTAATTTTAACTAAATTCTAAAGATATTAATTTAATTTAATTACCGGTAATAAAAAATTCTTTTTTAAATTTTATACAAAATATTAAGGTTTTCTAATATTATCGGAAAAAGTATTAAAATTAAATTAAAATTATCTAATATTTATTTAAATTTGAAATATCGTAAATTACTTTTTGTTTTCCCTGCCATTAGTCGACACTTTTCTAGCAAGGTTGAAATACGGATTTTAATTTAATTCTTCGAATTTGTAATATAATTATGAAATTAATTTAAATTTTTATGCATTTTGTTGTGTTTTAAATGCTAAACTCTAACTATATTTGAATCCAGGTGCCCATAACGATCAATATTGACTTATCGATTGATTGTCTGATTATTCGTCTTATTCGGTGTATATAACTGGAGATCCCGGCGGCACCTAATCTGCACTCTATCTCCCATTACTACACGAAACCATTTGCTATCCTTAACTGTTTGAGTCAAATATAAATCATGAATGAATGTACTATAATTCAAATATTTATTATAATTTAGCTTGCCAAATTAATATATTTATTAACTATTTGTTATTTACAAAAATCATATACCAGTTTAATAGTTATTTATCATAATTATAAATAAAACATTTTACCTCGGTTTGTTATTTTCATTAATTTTAGTTATATTTTATAATATTGAGAAAAAATATACTTATAAAAGTTCTGATAAATAGAGAAAATCTTGTGCGAATCAATATGACAGCCAATTGTTTCGGCTCAATTCAAGGGTATAAATAAGTGTTCATAAAATGTATAAATAACATAACATTGCACCAAAATGTAACAANATTATATTTATATTTTTTCACTTTGTTTGGTGAGAAAAGTGCAAAAATTGTGTCATCAGTTTGTATTAATACTTTATTTCGAGGAATAAATGAGTGCATTTCATGAATCTGTTGAACGTTTAATTTCATTGAAATTGGTCTGGGTAGTATTTCTATTTGGACTTGTTTCATGTCATCAGTATATTTGCCACAAAAATAAATTATATTACTATTAGATAGAAAACATGTGAAATTATTTTCTATGAAATTTGTGGAACAAATAGATTTGATATCATTTAACTGTGGAATCAATTTGGGGGTCAAAATGTCTTTTTGTGTTTGGTGTCCACATTGATGGTCACTATTATAACCCCAACTAAATACCAAACCATTTAAAGTAATTGTGAATGAACTCATGGGACCACAAAATATATTTTTCATCTCATAATTGTTTTCAAATTGTATCAAAACTGGTGAACACATTATATTAGTTACAAAGTACCCACATCCTATTTGTCCCAAAGTATTGTCGCCCCACCCGTGCGCCTTTCCATCGGTCGTGAGCGCCAGGGAATGCAAACCACCACAACAAATATATGCGATATTCTTGTCATTTAATTGTGATATTAGTTGTGGTTTTAAATAAACCCCTTCTGGTGTCACATCTCTAGCACACTGTCCCCTCTGATTGTCTCCCCAACTGAACACATGGTTGCCCTCATCCATAGCCAACACAAAGTCCAAGCCATTGATAAACTGTTGGATCCGTTGTCCACACAATTCCCGTATAATTAGTGGTGTTTTTACATCCATGCCATGACCAAAACCTAGACATCCTCTACCATTAACACCCAATCCATAGACGGTGTCATTGTTTGTAACAAATAGTATATTATTTTTATAAAATATGTCATAGAAAACATGAAATAATTTGATTTCATGTCTAATAGTCGTGTCAATCGAACCGCAAATACGAAAATTATCCAAAAGTGTAGACATTTTTCACACAAATTACAAAAAATTAAGTTTTATGTTATCAATTTCAAAAATTTAATACCCATTTAAACATTGAATTAAAATTTTTTTAATCGAAAATAACTCAAAATGTCGATCAATTGTATTATGATATGTTTGGTGTTGTTATCGAAAATGTGATAAACTTTATACGATTCCATAGAAATGTTACGATATTATGAGTGTATGATATACCTCGAGCTCACATAAAAACAAACAATTATTCTTATCCAGGTAAATTCATTTCTTAAGCCACCCATTAATATTAATGACTAATAAAATTCAAATTTGAATATTGTTAATTATGAAGGTAATTTGAATAGTATCTATTAACTTTTAGGGTTTTCAAATTTACTAAAATTACTAAATTTGTGAACATTTCTATGGTATTTAATATCTATTGATAACAATGCTGAGTGTATTGATAATGGTTGTAGCGGTGGCACTATTCTGATTCAAATGTACTAAGATTACAATATTTTATTTATTAATGATAATTGTAACTATTTTAATTAATGTAAGAATTTTTTGAAAATATTCAGGCATGATTTTGTTACGGGACTCACCCAAAAAGCCTAAACTTGAATGACTAACTGACCAATGGTCATTTGGATTAATTTAGGTTAGGATAGGTTAGGTTAGGTCAAGACACGTCTATTCCACAGTTTAATTAAAATTATGTCCACTGGTAAGTTAGTTGTATGAGTTTAGGCCTTTTCGGTTGTAGGCCTTTTGTTACATTTTGGTGCAATGTTATGTTATTTATACATTTTATGAACACTTATTTATACCCTTGAATTGAGCCGAAACAATTGGCTGTCATATTGATTCGCACAAGATTTTCTCTATTTATCAGAACTTTTATAAGTATATTTTTTCTCAATATTATAAAATATAACTAAAATTAATGAAAATTACAAACCAAGGTAAAATGTTTTATTAATAATTATGATAAATAACTATTAAACTGGTATATGATTTTTGTAAATAACAAATAGTTAATTAATACTAATTAATCAGTATATTAATTTGGCAAGCTAAATTATAATAAATATTTGAATTATAGTACATTACATTCATTCGTGATTTATATTTGACTCAAACAGTTAAGGATAACAAATGGTTTGGTGTAGTAATGGGGAGATAGAGTGCAGATTAGGTGCCGCCGGGATCTCCAGTTATATACACCTCAAATGAGACGAATAACCGGACAATCAATCGATACGTCAATATTGACAGTTATGGGCACCTGGATTCAAATATAGTTAGAGTTTAGCATTTAAAACACAACAAAATGCATAAAAATTTAAATTAATCTCATAATTATATTACAAATTCGAGGAATTCAATTAAAATCCGTATTTAAACTTGCTAGATAAGTGTCGACTAATGGCAGGGAAAAAAAGTAATTTACGATATTTCAAATTTCAATAAATATTAGATCATATTAATTCAATTTTAATACTTTTTCCGATATTCGAAAACTTTATTAATATTTTGTATAAAATTTAAAAATTTTTTTATTACGGTAATTAATTTAATTTAATTAATATCTTTAGAATTAAGTTAAAATTAATTTATATCATAATTATATTCAGTACACCATTTTACTATATACTTATAAAATTAATATTTTAAAACACATTTGGATTGTGGTAGATTATACTAGAAGTTGAAGTTATTATACTTTAATTTTATAACATTCACTATCAAAAATGAGATTTTGCTTGGTTTGACTTATTTTAACTATAAATAAAAATTGAATAAATCATATGAATATTTGCGCAACAAATCGCTTATAGTTTATATATTTATTTGAATTTCAAAAATAAAATTGTTTTTTTAGATGTATATCTATTTCAACAGTTATTGACGTAATTTAATATTATTTTATTATTTATGAACACAATAAGTCATTTCAAACATTTCATGTTATTTTGAATGTATTGATCGATTTATAATCACACGAGTACTGTATAACTTGGTAATACCAATACCTATATCTAATTGATATTTTTATTTCGGTTTTGTTGTAAAAAATGTGATAAGAATTGAGAGAAAACTGCTTCTCATTGGATTGAAGTCTACTTAATGTGGACTCAAATTGTGTATCATTTGCGAGAATATTCCTATCGATAGACCACTCGTTATATTTGGACAATACTTCACTGCATTGGGGCCTCTGTTCCCACAATGAGGTCGAAGTCATTGACTGCAACATGTTTTGCACTGAAATTACTTTTGTATTTAGGATTTCATTTCCAGTGTAAAGGCTATTAGAAAATGTTATTAAATTAAGTACACAATTTTAATAAAATTGTATCTATTCTGTATATTAAACATATTTATTATTAAAATATGGTTTAAATAAATAAGAAGTAATGTATTTTAATGTTTTTGAATTAATTATAATTTTTAAGAAAATTATTGATGTGAATATATCGATTTAAATAATTTTATATATTAATAATATGATAATCTATCAAACAATAATTTATAGTACATAGACCAGTGACAAATGAGAATATACTGTACAATAATTATTGATTTATTTATTATATCGATATTAATGCTGTAATAATATTTTGATATCCAAACATTTGCATCACATTATAAATATGCCTACTATAAAATACCTGTACCTTTTATATTTTATTTTATTTTATTTTAGATTTATATTTGTAATAGGTCTAAATATGACAAATATCTTGGTAAATATATTTATAAAAATAGGTTTTCCTTCAATTAAAGTTGTCATCTAAAATACATTAAATTAAAATCAATAGAAATCGATATGATTAATAGCATCAATATCAAATAATATGAAAACTACATTTATCGTTGCATTTTTAAAATATGAATTAACTAGGTTTGTAGTATTTTATAAATAACAAGTTATTATCAAAGTAATTTAACTGAAAATATTTATTAAAATAATTTAAATAAATAATACTTTTATTTTTAGCTATTAATACCGCTGTAATAATAATACTTTTAAACATGAAAAATAAAATAATAACTGAACTGATCATGTTCATACTAGGTTCAAAGTATCGCAAGTTACGAGACTACGATACCATTAATACAGACACTGTGGAGGGCATACAAATGTTTCATGAATTCTTTAACCAAAACACCTTGCTCATTTATCACGGTCTAGACGCCTACCGGGCACGAACTCCGGCCCCATGGCGTATGTTTGTGGCCTACTTTCAAAACATTAATTGCTGGCTAGTAGGCCTGAGATTTGCCCTGGTATACCTCATACCTGATTGTCAATTTGTACGATATTGGCTCATTCATTTGTTCACTGGATTATTTGAACAGGGTGCTTATATTAATTTGGGAATGGCACTTTTAATATGGTTATTCGCATTCATTGGTATCAAATCAAATACTTATATAAATTAGTAAGTTTTAACTTTCAACTGTATCTAA
>CAJPVJ010003860.1:0-10368 GCA_905397405.1 Oppiella nova | reverse complement strand
AATTAGTAAATTATTAATTTATTTAGTTAAAGTACACATAAATATGTTTATATAAAATTAATAATAATTTAATATTTATTAATAATTTAATATATAATTAGCTCTCTCTCTCTTTACCGGGGCGCGACGGGGCGAAGAAGTCAAATCCTGTTAAAACTATAAGTTTTACAAACGAGGTAAACATTAAACAGTTATTAACACTAACATTATATAAGTTTATAATTAATTACCACCTATAAATGGTGTAAATAGATTTAAAATATAAATACTTTTTAAAATTATTATTTAATGTTTTGAATATGCAAAATAAAATATATAAATTAGATATATATGAGATACCTAGGTAATCAAACTTATTACACAGAATTAACACAATTATATAAAATATATTATGTTCTTAACAAGTATTAATAATTACAAAAAGAAGCAAGAACATACCTGAATCGGCTACAGCCTCATGGGTAACCTCCAGGAGCATCCGGGCCTGTGGGTCAATCATGTCCACCATTTGCTCCATAAGCCCGAAGAATGTCGTATCAAACCTGTTCACTTCAGTGATCTTTCCCATCCGTGGGTTTATGTCAAGCAAATCTATAATATAATTAACAAATACACAACACGTTTAAAATTGTTTAAATAGTTTGAGTACATAATTAGGTTTCAATTTGATTATTTAGTGAAATTTATAAAAATAAATTTATTTTTGTAGCTTATTTGGCGGCACATGATGGCCATACCTAATGGCCAACGGCTGTCATCGCCGGTAACCATATCCGTGCCGTCGAACAGATTCTTCGCGAACTCGTCGGTGTTGGCCGAGAGGGGGAACCGACCTCCCATTCCGCTGATCACGATATCTTTTGCCGACATTTTTTGCAAATTGAAATACAATTTATAAAATATTAAACAAAGTAATAAACTTTACTACAGAAAATTATACAGTATAACGTCTAATATACGGTAATATGTTGTAAAATAAGCAGTAAATGTTGAAAATAACTGCTAATTTCCGACTTATATAGCCCATGTTCAAGTTCAAAATTTATAAACTTGCGAAACTAAATAGCTTTTTTAAAATAAAACTTTTAAAAAATATTTTACACTTCTTTAAAAATTAACACAATCTTCATACGTCAAGCATTCATGAATATGTGTTGTAATTTACTAGTACTGGACATACTGTACTAGTCATTTCATGAATAGATTTGAAGTATAGAGTTATTTTTATGAAATTTACAATCTAAACTAGTATATAAAACAAGTTGTAAAAAAATGTTTTACAACCTATATTAGGGGTGGCAAGGACAAATGATTTCAATTCTTATATTTTAGTAAATCATTCAACATGATTTACTAAAAATAATTTTTTAACCCTATAAAGTATATGACATATTAAACTGAATTATGCCTAAATTGACTCCATGATTACTAATTATTAATTAAATTTATTTACTGTAATATCAATAAATATGAAGGGTGATAATGCATCCCCTGGTGCCTGGTGGAATTGTTTTAACTATACTTTATAAATTAAAAATTAAAATTTTTAAAATATATTATAAAAATATTAGATATTTTAAAGCTATCCATTAAATATAATTAACTTGCGGTCAAATTCAATAATTACGGAATACCCCCTGTTACATCCACCACATCTACATTAATCTAATATTCCACATCTAAGATATTTAAAATATATTATAATTAAAAATTTAAGATCAATAATAAACATAAAAATAATTTTTTAGCATAATGACTTTTCCAGAGAACTCATTAATTATTCAATGAAACGATGTTTGCCTGAAAACAATTGGCTCTAGGCAATTAGCTTATGCATGTAAGTCTTGAGAAAACGGGACATTTATTTGAACACTATTGCTTGGTACTTTAATATTCCTTTAATTAGCTGTACTGTTATATTAAAACAGAGTTGCAATACGTATATCGTTTTCCAAACCTTCATCTACTATTTTCTCAATATATGATACAGGTACTTTCAAGATATTTTTTATAATTCCTTAGAATTATACATTTCAAGAATTGCATAGTTTTCATAGAGTGATCAACAGGGACGTTTATTTTATATTAATAAAATGGTGTACTTGTATAATTATTTTTAATCAAATAAAATGCTATTATTATGGAACAATATTAATATAGTTAATATTAATAAGTAATAAGTAATAAGAGAATTCAATAGTAATTTTGTATAACTTTTTTATGTGTTGTTGTTTTGAATAGTATTTAAGATACGAATTTGTAGTACAATTAAAGTGCAATAATTACCCTGTTTGACGTGAGATAGTGCGCCCGGCGTATAGTGCGCTTTCTATATTTACCACAAAACTATGTTTTTACTCAGATAATGCGCACCCGCCGTATAGTGCGCACAGATTTGATATGAATATACACACAGGTATTAATGACTATAAATTAAGAGCTCTAGGGCAAATTCTTATTTGAAATGTTTAGGCATTAGCTTAACACAAGATTTAGATAAGACAAAAGGATTTAAAAGTTTAAATAATTTAATTCAAAATTTATTTAATCAGCTTGTGCTAATACTCACGTTTTTAACACATTTACTCAAAAAAATAAGTTTGCAAAATTTTATTATAATATATTTGGTGACGTTTGGTAACCAACCATTGTACCTGGTGCATTTCAATGTAAAAACGTACATTTATTTTCAACAATTAAATGTTAAAGTTTATAATTTTAATGATTTTTGTATTAATGTGTATTAATTTTAATCACTTGCATGAATATAATTTATGATAATAAAATCATGTGTTTAAATTTTATTAAGAAATACTGTATATTATTCTACCACATATACTGTGTATTATATACAATGTATTTAAATTTGCAAAAAGTTACATGTACTTAAAATGCCACAAATTGTTTTATGAACATTTATTTTTTGAATGAAATATTTAATATTTAACTAAATATAAGAGGTAGTTTTAAAATAAAAATAAATAAAATAAAGCAAATTATTAAAAGTACAATATAATTGCATTTTAAAATAAAATAACAATAATTAATAACATTTTTGCATTTAAAACACAAAACATTGGTTTAGACATAAATAGGAGGCATAACACACTCATCATAAGCCGGAGGTTTGTCGTGAATGTCGGGTTCAGTCATAGTCCCGATGTTTACATAACAAACCCTATCTCTTATCGGATTGGCTTTTGTGTCCGAATTAAGCCTATGGTTGTGCCACTCGTGAGGCAATATAACCACACAATCCTTGTCGTGAGTTTCGCCACTATGGATGCATTTACCCACAAATGCCTTACCTGTAGTAGTGAGGGTAGGCCTAACAGTTAGACCCCCATTCTCATCAGGTACATCGCAACAGGCCAGGCAGCAATTTAGTAATGCGTCAAATAAAAGCATTAATAAACCACTAAATAATAGTATACCAAATATGCAGCCCATTTTCGTACCCAAACGATCCAATTCAATGGGTTTATCTTGATGCCCTGGACATAAATACCCTCGACCACATCTCTGACATTGTACTAACTGTCCTATTAATGATAATTGAAATACAATTAATAAGGTATTCACAAACATGTTAGAGTTTAAGTTGTGCAACTAAATAAGTTTTGAAAACTAAATGTTATTGTTTTATTTATACAAACGTTGTGATTAATGCCTGTATATTAATATGGATTAACAATTCAAAATAATAGTCAGTTATTAAAAAAGATTGAAAGTAATATTTTAGTTTCAATTTGATGTCTAGTATTCACGTTAGGGATATTATATATTTGGTGTAAAACATTCATAAATAGATCATTTATACAATATGTGCAATTAATCTGAAAGCTATTAAGGATATAAAATTTTATTAAAATACATTATGAAAGTTTTGATTTTAATTCTATTAATAGATATCTATTTATATTTCTTACATAAAATTATAATCACTACATTTTACATTTACCTATTATTTATGTTGATATTTAACCCTAAAATAAGTTATTAACTAAACTTTAATTATTAAAGGAATATTTAATAAATAAAATGTAGTAATAAATGCAACAAGTTAAATGAATTAAAAAATAACATGATTTGCTAGTAAACTGATAGATTTATTTTGGCTTGAGTTTAATAAAGTGTAATTTTTACATTTTATTAAATAATATTTTATTTACATTACATTCATTTTTATCTCAATCTTGTCATCCATTTAATAAAATAAAATATTTAAGTGTATTAGAAATTTTCCTGTTTTCTTGTATAAATTAATTTCAATGATAATTTTAATACAAATTAAGCAATTGAGATTTATATAAATAAAGTATAATAAAGTTAAATATTAGATATATTACTTAAATACACATGAAACAATTTATAAATATATATTGACAAATAATTTACTCGGGTAGCCTGACATGATCACTATACGCTTATAATTTATCTTGCTTGGTAGTTTTAGTTGTAGGCATTATATCGATGTCTATACAACACATCTTATTATTAATATCGGTATTTGTGTCGACTTTAAGTCTATATCTTTGCAAGTCTTGCGGCAAAATAATTACACAATCCTTGTTGTGATTGCAACTATGATCATATCCCTTTCACTTGTACACGTCTCCACATGATCAGCACAACATCTATTCAACATAATTCCTATTCCTATAAACGCGATGATTGCGCCAAGTATTACTAAAATGTTCCACAACATGTTTGGATTATAATTTTAAAAATATTTTCTAACTTATAAATGCAAAAGTATTTCAAATCACTAACATTCAAAATGAAAATCAATTTATATATTACATTTCAATATATGTTTATATAATTCGAGTTGTAAAAGTTATCTAATCTTTTTGATTACATTTTAAATAAGTAAGTCTAAATATTTTAATTACATTACTGTTGCATCATATAATATATGCAAAACTATAATGATATTTAATATTTTCAGTAATATTTAAAATATTGTTTATTTTCATGTAAATAAAGTTATTTAAGATTTTACATACATTAGATAAGACACTTTTAAAGCTAAAAACAAAAATCTTAATAACGTTTCAAATATTGGGAAAATAATGTTTATTCATAGGATATTACAGTTTGACTTAAAATTAAAGAGAAAATTATTTTTTAATGTGAGAATATCTTATTACAGTATTACATATAATATCACCCTGTGTACATCAAATAAATTAAGTATGACATAATCATGTAATAAAATCAAATTGAAAACAAAGAATGTAAACATTCAATTCTTAAATTTTGAGATTTAAAATATTATATTGTTTAATGTTAAATATTTAACGTATTTTATGATTCTTAAATTATACACTATTAGATAATATTAAATAAATATTAAAATTGTAATTTGGTATAATTTATAATAACTTAAATATAAACGGGAGGCATAACACACTCATCATAAGCCGGGGGTCTGTCGTGAATGTCTGGTTCAGTCATAGTCCCGATGTCTACTACATAACAAACCCTATCTCTGGTGTGGCCATCATCTGTGTCCACAATAAGTTCATCGAAGTCCCACTCGTGAGGCAAAATAATCACACAATTCTTGGTGTTTTGTGCCACTGTGAGTGCATCTAGCAATAAATGGCTTTCCGTTAATAGTTTGAATAGACCTAACAATTTCACGACCGTTCCCAGTATAGTTCCCAGTATATTTATGGAAACAGAATAGACAGCAAACGTAGGAAACACCAGCAATGGTTATTATACCGAATGTCCATTTCACATAAGCCATGTCAATTAGTTTATGTGGACATAAATCATCTGGATGACATATTTGACAATGTCCCACCTGTCCCATTATTGACAATTGAAATATTATTAATATGATATTCTTAAAGATATTTGAAATTATGTGTGAATACAAATAAGTTTGAAAATAAAATAATATTATTTTATATTACATTACACGTTATGTATATAAATAGTATGCAAAATGATATTCTGCTCTTTTGAACTTAATTGTATTGTAAAATATTTTATTCTGTAGCTGTATATTATAGTAATATAAATATAATATAGATTAACAATATAAAATGATAAAAAGTCATTATAAATTATATAAAATTAATGTAAATAATACTTATATTTTTAATTAAAAATATATCACTCACACTATAAAATATCTGTTGTAAAATACACAGTAATATTTATTTATTAATATTTAATTTTCTATCATTTTATATTATCATTCTATCATTTAAATATCATTTTATATTATATATAATATTAAAATTTTCTATTAATACCCTTTGATAGTTATATTTCAACAATAATATTGCACCATTATTCTTAATATTATTTTGATTAGAAACTTGCATTATTGATTTTTATTCTAAAATTAAATAGATTTATAAAAAATTATGTAAACTAAACTTAGTATAAATGTTTTCAATGCTGTTTTATTTTTGCAAAATATACGTTAGTTGAATTCTGGACAATAAAAAATAATTGACCACAGTTATAATTAACTACACTTGTTATTATTATTATACTATGTTATTATACTAACAAGTTTGTAACATTATATTTAAGTTCAAAATCATAAAATATTTTAATAATAAAGTTTAATTTATTTAACAAAATATTTACATTAAGTAAAAAGTATTTTTTGATAATTACTTATTGTAAGAATTTTAATGTAATTTTTGATGTCATGTTAAATATAAATAAATACACATTCATGTTTTTTTGAATGAAATAATTTCAATGACATTTGAAATAATGCAATTATAATATGAGACATTGCAATACGACAAATGTAAAAATAGTATAATATTTTAAATTTTATTTTTGTTTCAGTCTTGTAAATCAAAACAGTCAATAAAATTTTATATTAAATAATTTATAGATTATAAATAAAATAACAATAATTATTAAAATTTGAGCATTTTGAAAAACAATAGGTTTAAATATAAATAAGTGGCAAAACACACTCATCATAAGCCGGGGGTCTGTCGTGAATGTTTGGTTCAGTCATAGTCCCGATGTTTACATACCGAACCCTATCTCTTAAGGAATAGGCCTTTGTGTCCGAATTTAGCCTTCCAGAAATACCCTTCCGTTCATAGTTTGGTCAGACCTAACGATTTGACACCTTTTCTCATGAACATCACTGAAACAGGACAGACAGCATTGTAAAGTTAGTAATACACAACCAATGATTAGGATAACATATATCCCCTCCATTGCCAGTCTAAATGATCCCAGTCAATGGTCTATTTTGATGATTTGGACATATATCCTCTGGGACTCCGCCTTTGACAATGTCCTTTTTCAAGAATTGCATAGTTTTCATAGAGTGATCAACAGGGACGTTTATTTTATATTAATAAAATGGTGTACTTGTATAATTATTTTTAATCAAATAAAATGCTATTATTATGGAACAATATTAATATCATAGTTAACTAATAAAATCTGAATTTTTATAATCATTAATTTAATAATTCTACCAACTTCACCAAGCTTGATCATACTAACAAGATCTATAATTAGGTTTTTCAAAGCTATCTGTGGAACTTTGTTATTAAAAAATACACTGCCAACAATATCTACACATTTATACTTCTGTATCTAAATTCATAATACTACTAGTTTAATTACTTTAATTAATATTATAATATTTAAGCAATGTAAGATTAGTCCCATGTAATATATGGTGTGCTTACAAATTTACTATTAATTATAAAATATTTGCCACATTTAATCTAATCTCTTATATAAATCTTTTATATTGTTTGTCTGTCGCATATCGTGATGAGGGGGCGCCAGAAGGTGGTGGTGATGGCCAACCATTTGCCGCGGTGTCCGTCGAGTGGGAAACCCTTTTTCAGTACACTGTCGGCCCATTCACCGCCGTTCGTTCCTCTAAACCCCTACCCCTTAGGGGTGAACGCGAGCGAGGAATAGGGCTTTTAATTGTTTTTTTATTTATTTTAATAGTATTTTTAATTTTATTTAATTGTTTTTTATCGTAATCTCTAGTCTTTGAACCGTTTTTAGACTTAATTTGTAAATAGTTTTTTATTTTTACGATTTGTTTTGTAAATAGATTTATAACTCATTTGTATAATTGATTCATTTTTGTCGCGAAAAATCTGTTTTTAAATGATTAACTCAAAAATTGTTTAATTGAATGCTTTTAAAGCGAGAATTCAATAGTAATTTTGTATAACTTTTTTATGTGTTGTTGTTTTGAATAGTATTTAAGATACGAATTTGTAGTACAATTAAAGTGCAATACTTTACACAACTTTTTTTAAAGTGCAATAATTAAAACACAATTTCAATTTTACTCGCATTTGTTGCTTAGTTCTCGCATTCAATGAGATTTCCTATTAAATACAATAATTTTATAATTAAATCAATTGTTAAATACTGTATAATCGTATCAAATATACAGTACTGTATACACGGTATAGAAATCTAAACGAATGCTATTTCTTATGAGTTTAGATATAATTGAAGTAAATTTGTTAAACATTAGACTCATTAGAGTTGACATGATTTTGAGCGCCAGTACCGCATAAGCGCACCGATGGGTCAGTTACCCGACGCGACTCCGACACACCCCTCGTCGAGACATTTATATGAAAACCAAAACAAATTATAACATCAATTGATGGATAATTATTTATATTATGGGTCATCCTGGTCTATTGTATTGAAAATGCAGTTCTCTGAATGAATTAAAATCCTAGGTATTTTCTCCATATAAATTTTAAAATATTTATTTTATATAACTATTTTTCACCATAGTTATTAGCTCATTAAAATAAATAAAATATTTTACGTTTTATTCACTTTTATTTATCAAATTATGTAGATATGTGGGGATTGACTTATATGCATATCATGCATATTGTGCATATCGTGCATATCAAAGCGAGAGAGCTAGTTATAAATTTAATTATTATTAAATATTAAATTATTATAAATTTTATACAAACATATTTAAATGTTCTATAACTAAATGAGTTAATAATTTACTAATTATAGTTGTAAACACATATTAACAGCTCTCTCTCCCAATGAGGACCACATAATTGGGAGAGAGAGCTATTTATATGAGATTACAATTATAATTAGTAAATTATTAACTCATTTAACTTTAAAATATATAAAATATTTTGTAAAAAATTAATAATAACGTAGTGTACATTAAATTTTAAAGTAACTTTTTGCTTAAAAAAACTGTAACTTATAATAATAATAAAAAATTTAAAATCATATCATTTTAAAGCTTTGTTTTCAGACAGTAAATTAAAAAAGAAATGATTTCAATTGAATTTGTAATCAACAAATAATGACCAATAAACGAGAGGTAGTCCTCAAACCCTTTTTGCCATCAATGCAAAACCCATTATAAAAATGTATGTGTTTTTGAAACGCGCGACACAACACTGTTATCGTAATGCTATTCAATGGGAAACTCTCGCAAACCCCTTATCAAGACTACCTCTCATTTTTCAGTCATTATTTATTTATAACAAATTCAATTGAAATCATTTATTTTTTAATTTGATGTCTGAAAACAAAGCTTTAAAATGATATGATTTTAAATTTTTTATTATTATTATAAGTTACAGTTTTTTTAAGCAAAAAGTTACTTTAAAATTTAATGTACACTACGTTATTGTAAATTAGAAAGCATTAAGCTTTTAATAAATATTCGCGAATAAATTACTACTCTCACAAATGTTTTTTAAAATTTAGATCTTAAAATGTATATTCACAAATACGAATTATTTATGTTATTATAATTTCAAGTTAAAAAGTTAATCCTTGCAAATTCAATTATATAATCTCTAAACTACAGAAAAATTTTATTAAATATTAAATATAATATTCAAACAAACACGTGTAACTTGAATAATATAAAAATTTGCTAATGTAATGTAAAACTATTTGCTGTAATTAAGAATATAACTGACAGTATTAAGCATTTAATATATAGTTAACAATAATTTTAATAAAGTCACAAATAATTGGATAAAACTTTACTCAATGTTTGGTTTCTATTGTCGAAGAATTGATTTAAAATTCAAATAAATTTCTAAATTATTTTTGCAAATAATAAATTGAATGACAACCAGTGAAAGGATTCTATAAATTGTAAACTTATTTTAATTCAATTGGTTGTATGAATGTGTAAATAGATAAGCATTACATTTGAATATAAATTAAATCTTATTTGTACAACAAAATACTAGTGCCAATACTAGTGTAACATACAATTGACAAGTAATAAACAATAATTTTAATTGTTTTAAAAATTTATATGATAGCAAATAAAACTAAACTATTATAAACTATTCGCATCATAAGATAAATTGACAAATA
>CAJPVJ010003859.1:0-10368 GCA_905397405.1 Oppiella nova | reverse complement strand
CAAAAAAGTCTACGACACCCGGTATTCCCAGGTGGTCTCCCTCCCAAGTACTAACCGGGCTCGACGCTGCTTAACTTCGGGGATCGAACGAGAACCGGTGCTTTCAGCGTGATATGGCCGTAGACATTGACATACACTTCCCCACTGCACCCATTCGTATGTTTTCAATGCTAGTGTTTATAAGCATGCGTTAACTGTTTATAACCTTTCTATGAAAAGCATACGAATGGGTGCAGTGGGGAAGTGTATGCTCAACAGATGCCGGTATAGTGCGACTTTCGTGGCCAAGAGCAAGCTAGGGGCTTCAATTCGTCGCAGCTCGGGCCAATCATGAACCCTCCCTCTGGTGGACCCTTATGGCCCACAGCATCTGAAAAAAAGTACATTTATTTTACTTTTTTTAAATAAACTTTTAAAAGACTTTATTATCAAACTTCTAAATCTTATTCAACAGTGAAATGGGTATAAGAGAATCAATCGGTCATACTTCCAGTGGCTAAGTTATCACCTGGTACATCTGGTAACACTAATCCATTACTGATTATTTGTACCATAAATGCAATACGTTTCACACGACAATTTAAAACCTTGAAAGTTATGAATTAATGTTTGTGTTAAATGTATACTATTTATAAATATTATTTATTCAGAGATTGCCATTAGAGTGAACCTAATATAATATTATATTATAAATAATCACATACGCCATTAATTAAATACAAGTGATCAGGGTAAAATGAGTGGAAAAGTATGGCAAAGGGGAACAACACCTGACGATATTAACCAGAAATGTCTACAACTATGCGCTGATTATTTGGGTGGCATTTGGCATAAGTTAACCACTGATGACATCGAAGTTAAGATACTGAGCGGTGGTCTCACGAATCAGTTATACTATTGCGGTCTCAATGAAGAGCACCGAAAACTGGTGACAACTGAACCCCAAGAGGTGGCCATCAGATTGTATCAAAAGAAATACTTCAATAACTATGACACCAATGATAAGAGCGAAAGACTCAGCGATACTATTATAGCACTCATTACTTCCCATAAGAATTTGGGACCAAAAATATACGGTCTCTTCGAAAGCGGACAAATCATGGCTTACTATCAAGTATTTTAAAATTTTGATGTTTTATTAATAATTAAAATTATGTTCAAAAAAAGCATAGAGTGTTTTCCAGCGAAGATGAAAGAGACGTCCAGATGGTGACGAAGTTGGCCCACAAATTGGCGGCAATTCATAGCCTGGAAGTGCCCCTAAAGTTGAGCCACAATTGGATAGTCGACTCATACGACCACTTCTTTCACTTATCTAAACAGAGGTTTGACTTAAACTCAATGTTTAATGAATACGATTTGGAAACTTTGAAAACACATGATTTGAGTGAAGAGATACAATGGATGAAAGAGCTTATACTAGCAACTGATTCCCCGGTGACTTTTGCTCACAACGACTTCAGTGAGAATAATATTATGGTCACCAAATCCAATGATATAGTGGTTTGCGATTACGAGTACTCATGTCGTGGTTATCGTGGCTATGATTTCGGTTCCCTTTTATTGGTTTGGCGAAGAAATAGGTGTGAAATACGTAAACCTCATGAGTTTCCCGACGATCACACTCTCAGACAATTGATTGAACCATATATTGAAGAGTCGGTTAAACTCAATGGAAATGAGTTTCTAAAAGACAAACGAAATTCGGTTGAAAGCATGTTAAGAGAAGTGAAAGTTTTTACGTTAGTTTACTATTTGTTTTATGTCTTATATTATTTGTCTTTTAATGAGTGGAAGTCTGATTTGCCGTTTGATAAAATGGTATCAATGGTTAGTATCAATGAATTTTATATTATGTTTAGATATTTATTTGAATTTTTACTTGATTTTTAGGCCGGAACCGAGAGTTGGTATAAAAATTATCATAAACTTAAAAAACAGTTCATTGAAAACAGTGAGATTTATTTATAATAAAGAAAACAGTTTATGAATTTATTGTTTTAATGTGTTGATTGTAAAGTATTTCAATTAAATTTTATATAATTTATAACATATTAAATGATTTAATATAGTCTAATGAATGCAATAAATATTTCATCTCAAAAACATTTAAAATGAAATAATTTTTACAAAACATTAGTTATATCAAAATTGTCTTTATTGGTTATAAAATGTAATCGTAGCTGATTTTAACATCACACTTTATGCGACATTAACTTAATGTACTAAATGCTATGTACTTTGAAACATCTTCTTTGATAATACTGTACAGTGAATTAAGAAAGCATTAATTATATTGACGTAAACAATCATATAATTACCCAATAAATTGAGTTTTTTATCTAAAGCTAATCCTGTTTACTATTATAATAGTAATTGAAAATAAAATATTTGTGATAACCTTCTAACGATTACATAACGAAATGAGTCAAAACGTTTAGTATTATATCAATATAATAAATGTACTTTTGATTACAAGAATATAACCTAATATAATATATAAAGAATACACTTCATTCAAACGCTAGAATTTATAGAAATTATTGAATTCATGTAAAAAAGTGTAGGAATGACTGAACCAAAAGAAATTAATACCGATTTCTCTTCAATCAAGTGGGAGAGGGGTCAGACACCTGACAATATCAAAGATAGATGTTTTGATTTGTGTCGTCACTATTTGGGAGACGTTTGGCTCAACGTAACCATCGATGATATCGAAGTAAAGCGATTGAGCGGTGGTCTCACGAATCAGTTATACTATTGTGCTCTCAATGAAGACCATAGAAATACTGATGAAGAAGTACCACAAGAGGTTGCCATTAGATTATATGGCGGCAAACATTTTAATAATTATGATAAACAAGTCAATGAAAGGCTAAGTGATACTATTGTCTCACTACTGGTTTCTGAGCATAATTTGGGTCCAAAAATATATGGACTCTTCGAAAGCGGACAGATTCTCAAATATTATAAAGTATTTCATTAAATAATTTCTGATTTAATAATTTTTTTAGTAATTATTTATTATTTAAACCAAAAGCACAAAAGTTTTCGTAAAGACGAACAAAAAGATGAAAAGTTAGTCAAAGAATTGGCCAAAAAGTTGGCAAAAATCCATGCCTTAGATGTGCCAATAAAACGGACCGGGAATTGGATTTTTGAGACTTTCGATGCATTTTATGGCTCAGCCAACAAAAACTATGACATGAAAGCATTGATCAATGAATGCAATTGCGAGACATTGAAGATGTATGACTTGAAGGCAGAGGTCGATTGGCTTAAAGACTTGATCACCAAAACTGATTCTCCGATTACTTTCACTCACGTGGACTTCAGGGGATCCAATATAATGATCACCGAAAGCAACGGAATAGTACTTTGCGACTTTGAATACGCCTGTTATGACTACAGGGGCTATGATATCGGCACCATATTTGCCGAATGGGGCAAAGGATTGGCTGATATACCAAAACCACAGGACTTTCCCTCGGACTCAACATTCAAGCCCTTTATCGACTCGTATATCAATGAATCAATGAATTTGTTGGGAAAGCAATTCAGTGAAGACAAGAGGAATTCCTTCGACCACATCCTAAAAGAGGGCAAAATATTTAATTTGGTTTCCAATATGTTTTTCGTATTAATGATTTATAAGGCAAATGAGGCTATTGTTGTGGGAATGCCTTTTGATAAAAAGAAAGCAATGGTATTATTGTATTTAGTATTGTATTTAGCTTGCTATTTTTAAAATTATTAATTCTGTATTTTATTTTCACAGGAGGCTTGCGATTTGTTTTACAAAAATTATTATTACCTTAAAAATCAATTTATTTCTAATAAGGTTTTTTAACGAATTCCGTCAAATTACTTTCAGTATTCAATAAATAATAAATATAATTTATTTCATGACAAATCAAATTTTATAGTAAAGTCAATGTCTTGTTAATATTTATTTATTATTGTCATATTGACTACAATTATTGTTTCTTTGTTTTATTTTGATATTTTTTTTGTTTGATTCTTGGAAACTATAAAAATAAAAGTATATTAACATTAAATTCATAGAATGTAATTAATTTAATAGATATTTTGAGTGTAATTATACTTTCAAGAACATTGACAATTAATTATAATATAAAAATGGCATAAAAATTCTGTATTGATGAATATTTTAAAATTTTAAATAAAATATTTATCATGTGTTTATTACCGTAGTCATTTAAATAAAGCAAAGAATTTTATTTACTGTAAACAATATTTTTAGAATAATAAATTATAAACAAATAAATTACTTTTAACAATTCAGAAGCTTATATTTAAAGTTTTAAAGTGCCAAACTTATTTTCATTTATTAGTCTTTTATGAAAAATAATACAAAATAAATTTATATATAAGAGACCTTAGGAATTTATTATTTAATAAAATAATCACAAACATGTTAGATTGTATAAATTTTTAATAATTATAGAATATTTTTATATTTTCAAAATTGTTTGTCAATGCACTGATTGATGTGTAAAATTCAATATAATTACAGTACAATCTGCACAGGAATTAAGATATTAAAGAAGTAATCAACATATTAATATGATACATTACAATTATAAATCAATGTATCAATGTATAAAAATATTTTACATTAATTTCATTTATTTAATATAGTGAATATTCTTAAACAAAATCAATCCGCATTTTCTTACAGAAATCAATATAAGTATCCTTCAGCTTAATATATAATTGTAAATATTTAAACAAATCCTTGAAAATAATTGATTTATTCATTAAATACAGATGAGGTGACAGCCTGTGTTTAAACCTATGCGACCAGAACGCACTCAAACACGAGATAATTGATAGACTAATCAGAAAACGTATGTCTGATTAAAGCACCGCCAGAAAATCATTTACACTGAATTACCCTTCTGTATAAATACTGAATAAACTTTTTTATTTAAATTTCTAATTGACAGAAAAGTGTTCAATTTTCTAAAGTATAGGAATAATGAGTACCGAAACTAAAATGGGTGACGAGAATAACAATAAACATTTTGAATATCCCGAAAATCCTGAAGACTTTGATTTTAGTTCACTTACACTGGAGAGGGGCGACACTCCTCAAGATATTAAAGAAAGGTGTTTTGACTTGTGTCACGACTATTTGGGAGGCGTATGGCGTCGGGTGAACATCGATGACATCGAAGTCAAGCGACTGAGCGGTGGTCTCACCAATCAGTTATACTATTGTGCTCTCAATGAAGACCATAGAAAACTGGTGACAACTGAACCAAAAGAGGTGGCCATAAGATTGTATTTGGAAAAGCATTTCAATAATACTGATCACGAGGGCAATGAGAGACTTACAGATGTTATTATAGCTCTCATTATGTCTGAGAAGAATTTGGGACCAAAAATATACGGACTCTTTGAAANATACTGATCACGAGGGCAATGAGAGACTTACAGATGTTATTATAGCTCTCATTATGTCTGAGAAGAATTTGGGACCAAAAATATACGGACTCTTTGAAAGCGGACAAATCCAGAAATATTATCAAGTATTTAATGAATTTATTTAACTTTAATTATAATTTTGAATAAAAAATTTTTGTTCCTAACTAGCACAAATGCTTTCGTACGGAACAACACAATGACTTAAAACTTGTACAAGAATTGGCTCAAAAGTTGGCGAGAATTCACTCGACAGTGGTTCCCATAAAGAAGAACTCGAATTGGATTTTCGACTTTTTCGACAACTCATACGACGACGCCTACAAACTGTTTGATTTAAAGGCATTGTATAGAGAGACCAATTGTGAGACATTGCTTAGACATGATTTGAAAGAAGAGTTGCAATGGCTTAAGAAAGTGATCACTAAAATCGATTCCCCCATAACTTTCACTCACATAGACTTCAGGGGCTCTAATATAATGATCACAGAAAATGATGGAATAGTTGTCTGTGACTTCGAGTACTCATGCAATGGGAACCGTGGCTACGATTTTGGCACTAAATTTGCTGAATGGGGCCGAGAATTGGCTGATGTTATGAAGCAATTTGAATTTCCCGAAGACTCGGCATTTAAGCCATTCATTGATGAATACATCAAAGAGTCCACAAAATTATTGGGAAAGGCATTCAGCTCAGACAAGAGAAACACATTCTCGCACATCTTAAAAGAGGGCAAAATATTTACATTGGTTTCCAATATGTTCATGGTCCTATTATCACTTAAGAACAACGATTCATTTGTCAAAGACGTCCCGTTTGATAAAAAGGAGGCAATGGTATGTAATACATACAATATTATGTGGGAAAATGTTAAATTTGTTTTAAAATTTCTAATAATATTTGTTTATTTCGTTTCAGCCCTATAGTGACCTCATGTATAGGAACTACTATTATCTCAAAGATAGGTTTATTGCGGACAAAGTATTTTGATTAAACTTTTATAATTAATGCGATTAACTAATTGTTATATAATTGATATAATCTATATTACATATACATATATTATAATTTAATAAAATACAATTATAAAATAAACTTTATTAACAGTAATATAAAATGTGTAAGCTTTCTTATTACTTTTATTTTGTTTATTACTCAAAAATAATTCAGTATTTGATATATGTTAAACCCGTCCCATTTGAATGCAATCAATTGTAGATAATTAATAAAGGTTATCTTTAATATGAGTTTTAATTTATAATTATAAAATCTCCCTGTCAATCTGTAAATTATGATATTTGGTAAATATTATTGACAAAATGTGGATTTATATTAAGGGATCTATTCAATTATTTAAGAATTTAGAACAGAAATAGAGCCTAGATTATCTTTGTTAGAGATACGGTAGAAATATTTATTGAGTTAATAAATATTATATTATTTTATAAGTACAATTTAAACAAACTTAACTAATTGTATATAGCCTTATAATATTAAATATTTAAATGCTTGAAAGTATGTGAGTACTGTACTAGTTCATTAAGTACAGATGAAGTGGCAGTCAGTAGATAAACCTAAACGACCAGAATGTACTTAAACACGAGATATCAATGTATCAGTAATTATTTGATTGATAGCTTGTAGGCGTTTACTATATTTCTGTATTCTATACAATCAATTTGTATAAATAGAGAATAGAATTGTTAGTTTAATCAAGTTTTCAAAGTATATGCAGTATTTTTGAGGAATAATGAGTACCGAAACTAAAATGACAGACAATAATAATAACAATAAAAAGTTTGAATTTTCCGAAAATCCAGAAGAATTTGATTTTAGTTCACTAACACTGGAGAGGGGCGACACTCCTCATGATATCAAGAAAAGGTGTTATAACTTGTGTCAGGACTATTTGGGTGGCGTTTGGCTCCAGGTTAACATCGATGACATTGAAGTGAAACGACTGAGCGGTGGTCTCACGAATCAGTTATACTATTGTGCTCTCAATGAAGACCATAGAAAACTGGTAACAACTGAACCAAAAGAGGTGGCCATCAGATTGTATTTGGAAAAGCATTTCAATAATATGCGGTGGTCTCACCAATCAGTTATACTATTGTGCTCTCAATGAAGACCATAGAAAACTGGTGACAACTGAACCAAAAGAGGTGGCCATCAGATTGTATTTGGAAAAGCATTTCAATAATACTGATCACGAGGGCAATGAGAGACTTACAGATGTTATTATAGCTCTCATTATGTCTGAGAAGAATTTGGGACCAAAAATATACGGTCTCTTCGAAAGCGGACAAATCCAGAAATATTATCAAGTATTTAATGAATTTATTTAACTTTAATTATAATTTTTAGTGATAAATTTTTTTCCTAACTATAGCACCAATGCTTTCGTACGGCTGAAACTAATGATCCAAAATTAGTGCAAGAATTGGCTCAAAAGTTGGCGAGAATTCACTCGACAGTGGTTCCCATAAAGAAGAACTCGAATTGGATTTTCGACTTTTTCGACAACTCATACGACGACGCCTACAAACTGTTTGACTTAAAGGCATTGTATAGAGAGACAAATTGTGAGACATTGCTTAGACATGACTTGAAAGACGAGTTGGAATGGCTTAAGAAAGTGATCACTGAAATCGATTCCCCCATAACTTTCACTCACATAGACTTCAGGGGCTCTAATATAATGGTCACAGAAAATGATGGGATAGTTGTCTGTGATTTCGAGTACTCATGCAATGGGAACCGTGGCTACGATTTCGGCACTAAATTTGCTGAATGGGGCCGAGAATTGGCTGATATTATGAAGCAATTTGAATTTCCCGAAGACTCAGCATTTAAGCCATTCATTGATGAATACATGAAAGAGTCCACAAAATTATTGGGAAAGGCATTCAGCTCAGACAAGAGAAACACATTCTCGCACATCTTAAAAGAGGGCAAAATATTTACGTTGGTTTCCAATATGTTTATGATCTTAATGTCAATTAAGGCTAAGGAATCAGTTATCAAAGAAATCCCTTTTGATAAGAAAGCAACCATGGTATGTATGATAGAAATTGCTATATTTTCAACGTTTCTAACACTGGTTTGTCTTATGATTGTAGCCCTATGTTGAGATGTTCTACAAGAACTATTATCACCTCAAACACAGGTTCATTGCAGACAAAGTATTTTCAAGTCTCACTACCATCTAATTACAACGAGATCATTTTAATTTTCAATTCTTACTTCAATAATTTTATATCTTATTTTATTATGATTAATCAACTTATTATGTTAAAAATAACGTATCTTTTCATAATAATTTAAAATTTTTAATTCAATCATTAATTATCCAATAATTTACATTAGCTTTTTAATAAAAAGTTTTTATGTTATAATAAATATTTAAATTAAATTATATCACAGAATAATAATGTTATTAAATGTTTTAAAAATAAATGGATTTCAAAATACTGTACTAAAAAATCCAATTTTTTGAAATTTAATTAAAGAAAAATTTAAAGAAATAAGATAAACGAGTACAATTAACCTGCTAACTTTTATACTCTATTAAAATAGTGACTAATGTTAAAGTTAAACTACTTTATTAAAAGGATTCAATATTAATTGATAAAAAGTCTAGGCAAAATTGACAAAAAATTGCTAATATCAGTAAAGCTGTTCAAACTTGAAATTTATAATTAATAAATCCGATTTCATTACCACAATAACATACATTTTAGTGAATAAATATAAAAAGTCCCCAAAGTACTCACATGTTATTGAAATAAAAAGTTGTTATATTTATTACTGTTGAATTTGTTGTGTAATGTAGATATAATGAGCAATATAGATATTGCATAAGAATTCAATGCGATTGTGTCGTGTGAATTGATAAAATACAAAATTAACTAATTATTAATTATCGCAATTAAAGGTATTTTATGGTTCACTAAAGTACACTAGAAATTACTAACAAACTTATTTAAATATATTAAATCTTTAGTAATTAAATCTACTTAAAATAAGTAATTTGCTTGTATAATTTGGTTTTAAATTTATTTAATTAAAAAATATTATACTAATTTAAGTTAATGTGAAATTAAAATAAAACTATAAATTGTAAATAAACACAATGGTGATTACATAATTTCACAGTTTATAAATCTATTAAATTGCTGGTAATTTATATAATCTTATTATGTAATAATAATGAGGATTGACTGTTACATGAATTGACGATTATTAAAAATATATTATTTTATTTTTATATTTGACATCAATTGTATGCGTCTGTCCTTCAACTCAACTGATTATTTCATTACATCCTTGAGATTAATCTATGTATTCATTAAATAAATTTAGAAGTTTTATTTCCATATAAAGCAATTACATTGAAAATATCATAATTTGTTTGATTCATTCATTTGTTTGATATTATTCTGCGTTTAGAGAAGCAAATCATGGAAACAAAAACCGAACAAATGTCTAACGAAACTGAAAATAATTCTAAACCTAAGAAAACTTTTAAAGACTTGACAACTCTGGAAGGACTTAATTTGGATGATATAGATCTGATCAAAGGTGAGACACCACCGGATATCAAAGAGAGATGTCTTGAACTATGCAAACAATACTTATCCGGCAATTGGACGCAACAAACACTGGATACCATTCAAGTGACGCGAGTGTCGGGAGGTATGACTAATCAGTTGTATTACTGCGGGATAACCAGTCCATCAATGGAGTCGGCAGATGTACCACAAGAAGTGGCTGTAAGACTGTATGGACCGAAATATTTTAATAATCAAGATTGTGGTGGGAATGAGAGACTGACTGATGTTGTGATCGCTCTAATGGTGTCCGACAGCAAATTGGGACCAAAAGTGTACGGACTGTTTGAAGGCGGACAGATTCAG
>CAJPVJ010003858.1:0-10369 GCA_905397405.1 Oppiella nova | reverse complement strand
CTGTACGCCAGTGTATGAGAAATAGTATTAAACTCTATTTAATAGGTTCTGTCGTTATATTGAAGTCTCTAATATTGAAATACCTGTTGTCTGTGTGTGGTATTGGATGTGGAAATCCTTTTTCATGGAATTCAATAGAATATTGTTCGCAAAAATTAATTTAATTTTTTTGCTCTCTTAATGAATACGAGACACTCGACTCTTGTCTCATACAAAGCAATTTGTGTGTGTTTTGCTAGTTTTGAAAGGATTTCCTATAAATCACCTATTGGTGAACTAACACATTCAGTATATTACCAGGATTCTGGAATAATGGTGTAAATAGTTCTCAGAATTATTCTTATTATTCTTAAGATGTCTGACAAACAAGAGCCGGAAGTCTAATCAAATCTTTTATATTTTTAATATCGTGCATATTGTTGAGCATAATAGATATATAATTTATAATGTTATTCAATTCACAGAATATTCTGCTATATTTCAATGTCAATGACGTGTGTAGATAGGTTTCTAGGGATTCACCATAAGCATACCTGTGCCGTTACACGCACTCTATATAATAAACAGTTGTGTACACCAATGATAATCGATTTATCAAATAGCAAAATAAATCAAGAAAATAAATATATAAGAAATAAATATTGAGAAAATGTTTTTGTTTTCCTATTGTTTTTCTCAAGAATTTCCGAGAAATATCTTTTTATTTCTTATTTGTATATGAAATCGGAAATTGAAAATTAAATTCTTAATGTGTTTTTAATATAGAATTTTTTAATTTACAAAAATATTTTTTATTTTGTTTAACATTTAACAAATAAATTATTATTGTTATTTTGTTATTACTATGTTAAGATGTATTTTTAAAGTTCACTGAAAATATAATTATTTATGGGAATAATATTATTCCTATTTTGTATATTTGTTGAAATGAAAATATGTATATTTGTGTTTATTTAATATTATTATTATTACTATAAATATTACTATTAATACGACTAAAAACGAGAAAAATAAAGTGTCATTTGAAATGACAAATGTCAAACGACTACATATGATAACTTTTCAGTTCAAAAGTCAAATAAAGACGTATTTTTAATGAATATTTATTTGTATAAATATTTTCAAGAATCGTATTAAAATAAAAATTTATTTTTCACACTATTTTACACAATGTGTGTCAATAGTGTGTGTGTTGGAGAAAAACACAAATATTTTTGTGTTTATTTTATTTGTCAAGAATAATAAGGAATATTCTTTGAATTTAGTGCCAAATAATAATATTTTACTCTTTTATTCTTCACATTTTTGTTGTTGTGATACAAATATTAAAACAAATATTTGTCTAGAAATTATTACACTATTAATAGAATAGAGATATTATTCCGCTTTAATACCAATTATTAATATATTCTTGTTATTTTGTGTTTAAATCATTTTAAATACTTTTTGTATTTAATATCATATTGTGGCTAGCCCCAGGCTAATTAGCACGGAATTTCCATGTAATTCATCAGGTGGTATTGTTTTTGCTTGCACATATTTTAGCTACAACTTGTTATGCATTTATTCTTTATGAATTAATTCTAGGTATATGAACAATAAGTTAAAGTTTACTTATTACAGTATTATTTATGAAAATTGAGATGATTTCTTGGAAAATCGTTTTATTCGTGTAAATATATTCAAAAGTTAATTTTTAATTACATATTTTATTTGCAAAACATTATTGAAGATTTGTGTTAATGTTTTGTACTATTAATTGTTTAAGTTTCTGAAAACATTTATCACAAAAAACTACTCTTAATTATTAGGACTTAATAATTAATTTCATAATTATTATGGCAATAATTTATCGCAAAAAAACATGTCTAACTTTTTTGTGGGTATACAATACCTGTACCATATTTTGCATAACTTAATAACTGACCAGAGGTCAGGGGGTCATTAAATATATTTATAAATAAAACAATTGTGTTTCATATTAGAAATATGCAAAATTGTGTTATAGTCAAAATTAAAATGTGTTAAAAATTGTACAAATTATTTGAACACTTTAAGGGAGGTTTGGACAGAGTTGGGGACACTTGTGTTGATAGTACCGTACGAGATCTGTTTACTGTCCAGTAGGCCCTCCCTTTTCCTATAATACATGTAGTATACATAACTCGATAGTAAACATGTTGTGCCAAATAGTGAACAAATTATGGCTAATATTATTGTCACGAGAATCGTCTCGCCGGGAGTTATATCTATCAATAAATTCATACATTAATTAATATAAGACAAGGGACTGGGATTAGCTCATCATCACTAGCTATGCCAATATAATATACAAACCGAGTGCACACTCCAACTCATTCTCATCGTAAATACAATTGACATAAGAATCGCATCGGAATATAGTGTGAATGCATTTGTTTTGGTCGCACAGAAAGTAATTCTTTGGACACTTCTCGTCGTCTTTTATTTCTGTACGAAAAATATGTAATAAATATTTTATTTATTATGTGAGTCCACATCTCAAATTAGGCAAAACAAGTGGAATCGGAAGCATATAAATAGTGTGAACACAGGATATAGTGAATGCAAAAACCAAAAAAAAATCTCTAATGTGTATATGTGTCAGTACACATGCACCAGAATATTCTGTGTAAAGTTCATTTAATAAAAAAATATTGAATGTATATAGTGTGATACTTTGATATATGAAAAAGTATTGTGCGTATAAACACTGTGTTTACCATATTTTTGAATGATATATCTTTAAGGCATAGATTGATATCAAGGTATAAATTGTTTACCAAAAACTATAAAATACTGAATATATTAACAGTAATATAGAAGGAGTATCTACTGTATTGTATATAATATTCGCTATAAGCGTGGGTTAACTCTTTTTTCATATATGATTATTCAAGTGACAAACATAACCAAACAGACAAATTTGGACAAACATTACGATATGACATACAATTTAATTGCTACAAACTTATATGCCATATAAAATAGTGTGAACGTATATCACATTTCATTTTGGTATTAGTTTTCTTGATTTTGACATAAATTTCACTTCAATAGTGAGTTAATTGAAACTCGAAAAACTAAATTACACTAAAAGTCTCCCAATAGCTGTTGTATGACATCTACTGAATTGATGTCAAAATACAGTGTTTGACGATAAAAACTAAAATAACATTTCATTTATCATCTTAACTGACAGAACATTGAAATGCATGTACAAAGAGTGCATAGAGATGTATTTTTAGCAGGGTCATTCTTAAAAACTCATTAAAAATGTTTTGTATACTGTACAGAGTTTCAAATAGTTTTTCTAGTGTGTTGTCAAGCGTTTTTGTGTAATAGGTTTTTCATATTTATATAATAATGTTCAACTGATAAATGATTGATAACTTGATGTCAGGGTACTTTGTTTTTACAGAACAAAAAACTCTGCAGTTTAAGCATAAAATAGACTATTTTTGTTAGTCGTAAGTAATTGAATTATAATTTGTTATGCCTTTTAGACTCACTGTTTAAGACTGAAACACTTGACTTAATGGACTGTACACTGGATTCTCATTACTTATTAATCAATTAGATGTTTGTCCCAAAATAACTTATTTGAAAATCAATGTCTACTCTAGTATTTAGTATATGCATTATTAATGCACATAATTCTACACTTATATTGGCAATGCCAAAAACTAAATTGCCTAGTTTATACTGAATTGTATCTTGTAATGCATGGTGAATTATTATAAATATCCCAGAACAAACAATTTTTAAATTTTAAATAAGGAATCCCCTGATGTTTGAAGCAAACAAATAAGACAATAATTTATGAAGATTTTAACATGATTTTCATTAACATAAAAAACTAATTCCTTAAAGATTGAGGCAGTTGTTTTCATACCACCTAATATAAGTTCAGTTACTTGAGAATATATTTAATAAACTAGCTATAAATACACTTCTGATACATCAAATTAATGGAAAATAAAGTGCTTAAAATACAAGTGTCAATGTTAACAGTTAACATGTTATAATTTTTGTTTTTACTCTCTCTCTCTCTCTCTCTCTCTCTCTCTCTCTCTGCACTCCCGGATATAATGAACAGATGGATGCATAGCAAAAAAATATACAAAACATTTGCGTTAATTAGTGTGAATTACTTTTGTGTGATAAAAAAAATATTAGACACAAATTCTCTCTCTCTGTTTTATACTGACAAATGAGCTTATATTAATCACACACCTTTATAAGCAGTAATGACCAGGTACATGTCATCGCCCAACCCATTGAAGTCAATATTCACGCGCCGTTTATCATTCAATTCAGTGATTGTAATGGTGTTACGACTGTCCAGATTGTGGCTCTGGTAGGCCTCGATTACGTGTTTAGTGTTTATATTGATTTTATGACTACTCGTCGACCTAATGGACACTTTACACGACTTTATCTCACGACTCGAATTGTTTTTCATAAGTTTTATAATTAACGAACTATTATGCGGTTCGGAGCCCACGCTAACTGTCCCGTCACATATATCCTCGGCATAGTCTACAATTGATCATATGTTAAATAATATAGTAATATACATATTTTTAAAAATTATCCATGTACTTACATATGGGGTAGTCTAGTTTTTGTGATGAACAACACTGTATGCCAATTAGACATAAGAATGCATTTATAATGAATTGAATATACATATTGTACGGTTATATACACGCTATAATTACTGACAATTGATATGAACTTGATGTGTGAATATGGGTAATTGAAATAATACTTGTTATCGCTAATTAATAATAATTTAATTAAAATTGATGCCAATTCACGACATTATTATTTGAGTCTTTAATTGTGTTTAGCGTTGAGCTCACAATACAATTGAATGGCACTTATCTGTCGACTAAATGCGTTTAAACCTGTTTTTCCATTAACTCGTTATCAATAAATATAACGATAAGAAAGTCTAAATATCAATACCATTATAAACACAACTGTATTTCGTGTCGACATTTTTATCGAGAAAACTTTTCGACGTGCGACAAGTGCTGAGTTATTAATAATACCTTGATCAAATACGCTAGGCAATTGTTGTCAACGAGTCAATTAAAATAGTTATCGATTTTATTGTATGATAGCTAAAATTGAATTTGTCATAAATGGTTACTATAATTATATTTTGATTTAATGGCCATCCGTTTAAAGGTTTTTTGTTTGTTAAATCAAATTTCAAAACTTTTAAAATAACACTAAGTTATAATTAAGATTTTAACTGTTTTAATTTTAAAACTTAAGGTATACTGTAATGTTTAATACTTAGCTAGAATTTTGAAAAACATATTGAAAAAGAGTTTACGTGCAATTTCAATCAAATATCTAAATTTGAATTTAAATTACGGCTTATTTTGCATAAATAAACAATTATGATATATATTCACACATGTTTTACTATTAATTTGTATTCAAAGTTCATAAAACATTAATCAGCATTGAATGCAAAATAATTTAGTTTGAATTATTGGTTAAAAAAATATCATGATCATGACGTGAAATGTATTTGAAAATAACATTTTCTAATATAGACCATTTTACCTGTAAATAAATATAGACAACAATTTTCAAAATAATAGATTTATTCCAAATATTTATTAACTTTTGCATTTAAAAAATATAAGAATATTGAAAATATTATTTAACAATCGATGGGATTTGCATATGAAGTGTAAGAATTGAGCAAGAAATGAAAACAAAAACTGAAAACTTTGCAAACAATTAGTTACCATTTTTATTACATTTGCAAATAATAATTATAGTAATGATATGGCAATGGATTACAAAACTTCACGCTTTAATGAAGTCTGCATTTCACACACAAATAGTGAATAAATTGTGAAAATCAAAGCACAATATGTATTGACAAGAATTATACAGAAATAAAAACTATATATTTATATAAATATCAGTCTTAAAAACACTTGGTATGACCTAACAAGCAGTCGGTAGTCAATGAGTCTGACAGACAAATTAAAACACTATTTAAAAGTATTGTGTATTTTTTCATAAAAACTACTTTTAAATATAAATATCACAGAAAATAGCATTTGTATTGTCGTTAATTGGCATCCAATGCCTTGTTATCGATGCCATTCTCAAGTGGCGGTGCGTTTGGATCGGTGGTCATAATCTTATTGATGTCCACCTATTCATACGAGACAACGAAAAAACACACATAAAGTCATTGAACAAACATTAATTAAATTCAAAATTCAAAATCACTTTCTATACAATCTAGAGGTAAGTCATAAATCTTGAACTATAAAACTCAAAGTCTTAAAGTTTTTTGTTGCTATTGTTTAGTATATTATTCTTAGGCACGACTTTTCCTTATACTACTGAATAAACTTCAGTATAAATATTGTTTGAATAGAAAAAACACTCACTTTTCATAACTCACTATTTAAATAGCAATTACGAGTGCAATTAAATAGTATATTAAGGCTTATAAGGCATAATTACCTGTGAATTAGCAGTGCTTTTATCGGTGTAGACAACACTTCCGGACTCCTTCTTAGCGGTGTGTTTGAGATAATTATTATAAAACGGAAACAAAAGCGAAGTCAACACCAATACAAAGCCGATGAATAGCATTGAAGTGGAGGAAATGGATGAGATTAGTGTCGGCTGTTTGAGAACCCACTGAATGCGCTGAGACATGTCGGCGCTCACGTTGACGCCCAACTCCTGCCAGAACACGGGAAACACAATTTCGGGCACATTTCGGTACCGGAACAGACCCGGGGGCTTATTGATGAACACGTTGATCTGTATGCGCCCGGCGCTGCCCATACTGGTGCCCGTGTGGGGCTCCACGTCCAAGTAAAACGAGTGCTTCCGGGGGTCGGGCTTCAAGCCGGACACACCGCGCGTGTAGATGGGGTCGCCGTTCAGAAAGTGCGGGTACGACATGAGTACCGGCGCGCCGTACTTACAGGCGCTCATATCAAACACTCCCGACACGAACCGTATCTTTCGTTGCTTCGAGAAGTTTGTTTGACTCCGACCTATACCTAGGATGGAGGGGTTGGGCGCCGCCGGCAGTCGACTGACGTAGCAGGCGTTGGGCGGGTAGTCGTCGGCGTTCTTGAATAGGCTATCGTCGGGTACGTACCGGTAGACAGTGACCCCCTTCTTCACGTGCTCGGTCTTGAAGTTGAGTTTCCAGCGCCGGCAGAAGTCCGGGTGAAATAAGTACAGACTCTTTGAGGTGTCGCCGATGGGCGGAAACATCTGGGCGTTGGTGGTGTCCGCCAGCGAATTGCATAGACTATTGTTGCGCCAGTGGTCCAGATGTGACTGGCCTTTGTAATTGTCGATGAGGTTGAGCTGATCCATGCCATCCCTACCCGTGTGCACAGTGAACATACCCTCGTCGGTGTCGTTCCTGTTGTATAACCAGCCAAACCTCCCGTTATTATTGCTCGGGATCTTGGGGTTCAACATCGGCCCGAAAGTGGTCAGTACGTCGGGGTAGCCCTCGAAGAGTAGCTGTTTGACGGAGCGTTTGATGAAAAAGCCTTCGGTGACGGCGTCTAACGCCAGCCCCACCACAATCCTGACAGCTGTCGGCGCGTTCTGGAGTAGACTCAGAGTGACCGCGAGCGGCCCGTTCAGGGACGTGATCACGTCGGCGTCGCTACCGGCGCTCATTTGTGGCACAAAGTGATAGGTCTTCTTCTCCCTGTAGGATACCGTTCCGTTGTCGTGGTATACCAGATGAGTCTTTGTCCATTTGGAACGGTAGACGTATGGGCCCATCTCCACGAGCACCGGTTTCGAGCCCAGCCTCTCGATGTCGGCGCCGTTGGTTACGTTGAAGAAGTAAAACTTTTGATATATGGGTAGTGGGATGTCCTTCCAGAGCTTATAGGCCTCTGTGTTTGGCTCTAACTGTAATTGCTGTGAGAATACAGAATTGTTGTTAGTCGTAAGTAATTGAATTATAATTTGTTATGCCTTTTAGACTCACTGTTTAAGACTGAAACACTTGACTTAATGGACTGTACACTGGATTCTCATTACTTATTAATCAATTAGATGTTTGTCTCAAAATAACTTATTTGAAAATCAATGTCTACTCTAGTATTTAGTATATGCATTATTAATGCACATAATTCTACACTTATATATTAGGCAATGCCAAAAACTAAATTGCCTAGTTTATACTGACTTGTATCTTGTAATGCATGGTGAATTATTATGAATATTCCAGAACAAACAATTTTTAAATTTTAAATAAGGAATCCCCCTGATGTTTGAAGTAAACAAATAAGGCAATCATTTATGAAGATTTGAACATTATTTTCATTAACATAGAAAACTAATTCCTTAAAGATTGAGGCAGTTGTTTTCATACCACCTAATATAAGTTCAGTTACTTGAGAATATATTTAATAAACTGGCTATAAATACACTTCTGATACATGAAATTAATGGAAAATAAAGTGCTTAAAATACAAGTGTCAATGTTAACAGTTAACATGTTATAATTTTTGTTTTTATTCTCTCTCTCTCTCTCTCTCTCTCTCTCTCTCTGTTTTATACTGAATATAAGCTTATACATCTGTATTAATCACACACCTTTATAAGCAGTAATGACCAGGTACATGTCATCGCCCAACCCATTGAAGTCAATATTGACGCGCCGTTTATCATTCAATTCAGTGATTGTAATGGTGTTACGACTGTCCAGATTGTGGCTCTGGTAGGCCTCGATTACGTGTTTAGTGTTTATATTGATTTTATGACTACTCGTCGATCTAACGGACACTTTACACGACTTTATCTCACGACTCGAATTGTTTTTCATAAGTTTTATAATTAACGAACTGTTATGCGGTTCGGAGCCCACGCTAACTGTCCCGTCACATATATCCTCAGCATAGTCTACAATTGATTATATGTTAAATAATATAGTAATATTATACATATTAAAAAATTATCCATGTACTTACATATGGGATAGTCTAGTTTTTGTGATGAACAACACTGTATGCCAATTAGACATAAGAATGCATTTATAATGAATTTAATATACATATTGTACGGTTATATACACGCTATAATTACTGACAATTCATATGAACTTGATAATACTTGTTATCGCTAATGAATTATAATTTAATTAAAATTCATCGCCAATTCACGACATTATTATTTGACTCTTTAATTGTGTTTAGCGTTGAGCTCACAATACAATTGAATGGCACTTATCTGTCGACTAAATGCGTTTAAACCTGTTTTTCCATTAACTCGTTATCAATAAATATAACGATAAGAAAGTCTAAATATCAATACCATTACAAACACAACTGTATTTCGTGTCGACATTTTTATCGAGAAAACTTTTCCACGTGCGACAAGTGCTCAGTTATTAATTATACCTTGATCAAATACGCTAGGCAATTGTTGTCAACGAGTCAATTAAAATAGTTATCGATTTTATTGTATGATAGCTAAAATTGAATGTGTCATAAATGGTTACTATAATTATGTTTTCATTTAATGGCCATCTGTTTAAAGGCTTTTTGTTTGTTAAATAAAATTTCAAAACTTTTAAAATAACACTAAGTTATAAATTATAACTTATAATTAAGATTTTAAATGTTTTTATTTTAAAACTTAAGGTATACTGTAATGTTTATTACTTACGAGCTAGAATTTTGAAAAACATATTGAAAAAGAGTTTACGTGCAATTTCAATCAAATATCTACAATTTGAATTTAAATTACCGCTTATTTTGCATAAATAAACAATTATGATTTATATTCACACATATTTTACTATTAATTTGTATTCAAAGTCCATAAAACATTAATCAGCATTGAATGCAAAATAATTTAGTTTGAATTATTGGTTAAGAAAATATCATGATCATGACCTGAAATGTATTTGAAAATAACATTTTCTTATATAGACCATTTTACCTGTAAATAAATATAGACAACAATTTTCAATATAATAGATTTATTCAAAATATTTATTAACTTTTGCATTTAAAAAATATAAGAATATTGAAAATATTATTTAACAATCGATGGGATTTGCATATGAAGTGTAAGAATTGAGCAAAAAATGAAAACAAAAACTGAAAACTTTGCAAACAATATGTTACCATTTTTATTACATTTGCAAATAATAATTATAGTAATGATATGGCAATGGATTACAATACTTCACGCTTTAATGAAGTCTGCATTTCACACACAAATAGTGAATAAATTGTGAAAATCAAAGCACAATATGTATTGACAAGAATTATACAGAAATAAAAACTATATATTTATATAAATATCAGTC
>CAJPVJ010003857.1:0-10369 GCA_905397405.1 Oppiella nova | reverse complement strand
AGCCATTCCAGAGATATTTAAATTATAGCCAGAAACAACAATACTGAACGACCTAATATATAAAAATTAAATTTAATTATTATTGTAAACTGTATTTAATTAAAATTTGGTTTTTAATAAATTGAAAAATATGTTTAGTATTCAGTGATATTTGTATTGTAAACTCTATACAAAGTACTGTATGTTAAGTGAAACACAAAATTTATTATCATTAGTATTAAATGCTAGGTGAAATTTTTTATAATTGGTAATCAATTTATATTATTAATTAAGTAATAATACGATTGTCAGATTATCATTTAGAAATCGTCAAATTTGTTAAACGTGCTTGTTTATCTCTGTATTAAATAATATTTATACTCAAATATGAAAATAACACATAATGTATTAATTTTAATAACTAAATAATTACCTAATTAATTAACTCAGTTCAATATAAATTTTAATTTTATGTATAAATATCATATTTATGTACCTGTATTTGTAAAATATAATAAAAGTACATTATATTCATATTTATTATTTTTAAGATAATTCATACCTAATTATAATATAAACACTATTATGAATGTAGTATAATATTTTATATTATTATTATTAGTAAGCATTCACAATATTATTCATTCAACAGATATAGATTATAGACAAACATTTTTAAAAATACAATTACCATTTATAAGAAATTAATTTTTAAAATTATTATACATACTTTATATTTATGAAATTTTAGATTTTTTCCAATGAACGGGTTTTTAGTTTTAAATAATAAATTTGCGATCATCCAACAGATTATTACGCAAAAAATTACTTTTATTAAATGTGATTGTTAATAGCAATTGTATTATGCAGTCCAAACTTATTTGCAAGACTTAAAAAATTAGAAAATGTTGTATTAAAATATTATACAATTAAGTACTATATTTATGCATGCGTAAAATAACTCTTGTTTGATTCTCAATGTGGCCAAAACTAGCCTATATCCATTATAACATATAGGGTATAGGCTACTTTTTGGCCATTTTGAGATTCAAATGAGTTTACATTATATTAAAACAAGTTATATAAATATTTAATAGTTTCAAGATAATACTTACCGAAATAATATATGAATCAAATTATGTATGAAGTATAATATAATTTAATGAATATAATATACTCTTAAAAATGTTTAAGGCTGCTAATGATTTTTGTAGTTTATAATTTATGTTTTTCAAATTCAATATTATGATAACAAGTTAATTTTAATTGAATTAATAAATATTGTTAAACCAAAAATAGTCCAAATTGTTGACCAGAATATTTCTTTATAAATAAAATATTAAATATAATTATTATAGTAATCTAAATACCCTTTTAACAAATACACCCTAAATACAAACAGTTTTAATGAAATTGTTTTATGTTTATTAAAAAAATATTATTAATACTATTTTTTACATTAATTATTTGCATACGTTTACTATTATAAATATATATAATATAAATTAAAAATAATTGCTAAAACTTAAATTTGGTAATAAATAAATATTTCGAAAAATTGTTTAGTTTTCAGTGTTATTTGTATTGTTAACTATAAAATACATTTTAGTTAAATGCATGAAAACTATGAATACAGATATTTACAGTATAAATACGCTCGATTAAAACTCAGACACCAATGGTTAGTGCTGTATATATCATATTTTATAAATTTAAAAAGTAAACATGCATAATATTATTTATTAAACAGTTCACTCTCGTTGGGCAATAATAGCGCTTAACATTTTTTACTAATCTATATAATATGGTACCAAATGTTCGTTACATAATTATACACAACTCACTAGTGTTTCTATAGCGCAACATTAGTTACTTTTATATTTAAACATATTTTGCAAATAAAAGCTATTACTCCACAAAGAGAGTGAGTTAACAATTAAAACAAATATTAAAAACTGTAATTAACATGTATGAACGAGATTAATTTACAAATTTAGTATACATACTTTATATTTTTAGAATTTTTTGAATTTTTCCAGTGTCCGGGGTTTAAAAGTTAAATAATAACTATGATCATTCAACACGTTATATGTTTTTTAATAGCAATTATATTATGCTGTCCAAACTGTTTCTATGCCAACCTTTAAATATATTACAAAATTTAAATTATTAAATAATTCTGATCAATATAAATTTTAATATTAAACACAAATAATATATTATTTTTGTATAAAATTAAGTAAGAATGCGACATAAGCATGTAAGCATTTCGCTTAGATTACAAATAAAGTATAAAAATATAATAATATCCCAAAAATAGTAATATTTTATAGGATATAAACGACATATAAATAGAGAATTTATTTTAAAACAATAATAACATTTATTTTAAAAACTTTGTCAAAACACTTGACATAAAATAATTCATGCTTATTGTAAAAGTATCCAACAAATGTAATATTATTTCAAAATATTAAAAATTTGCTTGATATAAAAGTCAAATAAATAAAGCATTTATTTGAGACAAAAATTTGATTTATTTTTAGATACTATACATACACTAGAATCTTTTCATAAAATATTTCACATAAAAAAGTTTATATCAAATATACAGTGTAATAGTAAACATAATTCAAAATATAGACATTTATTCAATACTTATTTGATTTTAGTTTGCCTCGATAACATTTAACATTTTTGTTACCAGATACTACTTATAGTTTTATATACAATAGACACTCAATATAGCAAGACAATTTTTATTTTTTATTTTATTTTTAGGTATAATATTTTTGAAATCTAATTTAATTTATAATTTATTATGTATTTTAAAATCTAGAAATGTATATAATAGTATAGACTAAACTATTTCGGTTGCATAATTTCAGTAGGGAGATCATGTAGTAAATTGTCGTAGGTGCTTATATTGGACATATAGTATAGTTTTATATAATATTAACCCAAAAATAGTAATATTTTGTAAGATATAAATGTCATATAAATAGAGAATTTATTTCAAAACAAAAATAAGATTTATTTTTAGATACATATCAAGTTTGTCAAAAGCACTTCACATAAAAAAATTTTATCCAATATTTTAAAAATAAAATGTTATCAAAAATATATATCAAAATAATGTATAGTTTTGTATTTCATTCAATTTTGATTTGATATGACTTTTCTCGATAGCACTTAAAGTTTTTTGTTATCAAAAACTATTTATATTTTTATATAAAATAAACACCCACTGTATAGTATGAAATTGTATCATCTAGGTATAACATTTTTGAAATATCATATGTAACTATTACAGTATTTATAATAAATAAATAAATAATAATATTTTATATTAAATATAATAAGTTTAATATTTAAAAATAAATATTTTATTGAAAATTATGCCTGCTTTATTAAACTTATTATAAATTATTCAAATATTTTGTTGACGTTATAATGTAATAAATATTTGATTAATTATACTCATAATAGATTTGAAAATATTAATAAAACCGGAATTAATTAAATTTTAAATTTGTTTACTGTTCTGGTACAAATATATTTATTTTATATAACCAGTAAACAAGCCTTATTAAATTATATATAACTTAATTATGACGTAACATATGTTAGTCAATAAATTTTTAAAAAATTTGCAATAAATTTTTATATTTAGCCTAATTCAAAAATTAAATAATTTAATTAAGTTTAATGTAATAAATTAATATTTTAAAAAATAATCAATACATTTATATAGCAAACAAAAGTTTTGAATAATTTATATAAACTTACTTACAAACATATTTAAAAATTTATATAACTATCTATTATTAAAATATAATTCTCTAAGGGATATAAAATTTAGTATTTTTTATACAATATTAATATTCAGTATAAAAATAGTCCAGAACAATTTGATACAGTGCACACTGAATAAAAATAATAAATTTAATATAAACTTCAAAATCCACATAAAAACAAAAGTCTATATGACTTAACGCTAAATCAATGAACATTTTTTATATTGATGTTTTTATTTTATATACATAAAATATTTGACATAAAATAAATTACGCAATGTTGGTGATGAATGTTATATTATTCAGATAAAACAACATTATTTAATAATCAATTTTGTTTTATGTTAATTAATCACATTTAATTCCCATGCATTCTCTGGGTGAACTTGATTCTGTAAAAAAATAATATTTAATATGAGAATCTTGCTAAATGTAAATCTGTTTATAATTAGTTTATTTACTTACATTTGTTTGCTTTTTAAACTTAATATTTTGTTTAACATTTAAGCGTAAATTTATAATATTAATATTTGTTGTATTACAGTTGATATTAAACGTGTTTTTAATTCGTTGATAAATTTGCTTAATTTCAATTTTAGTGTACATTTCACGCAAAAAGTTTGTAACCAATAATATAGACCATCCAAACCATAGGCTTATAATACTCGCCGTTAGACACAAGTACTCCTCTGAAGACATTTTCAGTGATATCTCGTATACCACTGTGGGTTCGGTCGGGTATTTAAATGTGATTAGTGCTGGATATTGTTTGTTGTTACCATGATCATATAAGTCAGTATTAGGAGCTTTTCGTGACGTCATATCAACCGTATAATAAAAATGTGTGCATGTCTCACTTTTAGTACACTTATCAAAACATTCACCCTCGTAAGCATTTTTGATATCGCTTACATTGTTTATACCGTATAAATTATACAGATTATAATTGTCAAAGTTATCATTATTTGAAATTAGATAATCAAATGTATTTGAATAATTTCTCTTCAACATTGATTTCAAATGACATTGATAAACACATTGCTCAAAATTCTCGAAATGTGGGAAACATGGTTTAAAACTTTTTCGAAATTTATGAATTACTATTGATTGCTTAAATGTTACCGCGTGGTGCATGTTTGCAACTAGTTCAATCTTGATACGAAATTTATCATCAACACCAAAATATAATCTACGGTATTTAGAGTGTACGTGTATATATAAATAGTTGTATGTGTCATTATTGAAATAGAAATAATAATTCAACAAGGTTCCTTCGGACTCTTTGTTTAAATTTGCAGTTTTAATTTTGTAACAATAATCAAGTGTATCCACATAAAGTGAATGATTATGTTTTTCACATGAATACCCAGAGCATTCGCTAAATTCATCAGGCAATTGTAGCACGTCAAACTGCTGACCATACGATAGTGTTTTTAATTTAGTATATAATGTATCATTGTAATTTTTGAGTAAACTCGCTGTTTTATTGGGATTGACATAGTTGGCTTTTAACACACAGATAGTGAAAGCCGTGTGAGCCAGCTCATAATCCAACGACTCGTATCGGACATTAGTACTTGTTTCGTAATCGAAGTATTGTTCACCTAGTTTATAGTTTTGGTATAAACATCCAACAGTACATAATAGGTACACAACGATTTTATAAACCGTTGCCAATGAAATAGCAATCATATTAGGCAGTAATTAAGTATAATACTTCTTATTAAATGACAAAATAATATTATTAAATGATTTTTGTTGTTGATTATTATAATATCGTATATGTTTGCACCAAAATAAGCTCAATTAATTGAGTAGATAATATGTCTATAGAAAAATAAAATATTCATGATTATTATTATTATTTTAGTAATCTGTGTATCTGATAGGCCAATATGAGATGAGCCTTTGAATAAATGCTTTTATTTCTTATTGAAACATTGCTTTTCTGTAAAGTTTAAAATTTACTTAGGCGTCATCCACAAAGTACGTACGCAAAACTTTGGTCAAAAATTGACCCCCCTCCCCCTACACGCCCATCGTACATAGGAGTTTAACATGGGGACATACGCTTTGGCATGACCCCCTACCCCCCTAGTTGTGCGTATCTACTTTGTGGATCACGCTTTATAAGTTATTAAACTTAATAAATTTCTCAATACTAGAGCGAGTAATTATTACAGTAAATAAAATTAGTTTCTAAATTAAATTATGTGATCAAAATAATCATACATTCAAACTACAGGCTTATAATACTAACTGTAAGATTCAGGTACTCCTCGAAAAACATTTTTAATGACAATTCATATATAAGTGCCGATAATTTATGTAACTCTGTGTTAAAACTATAGGAAATCTGAGTGTAATTACTCTTAAAAGACTCATAAATGGCATAATTATACACATGTATCCTGGGAATTGCCTATACAATACTTTCTGATAATATTTATTTAACTTGAAAATTGCTTTTAACTTATATTGAAACTACTATAATATTTCATATGTTTGTCTTGCTGATATAAGTTATATAATGATATGAAACTATAAACTGACTCTGTTCCGTTATTTAAATAACTATAAATTTTCTATTATTTTTATAATTTAATTGGCGATGAACTGAATTAAATCTAATATTTCTATAATATGAAAAATAAAGAAACTTGGTTTAACTTGTACAAACTATAAAATTTTATACATACTTTATTTTTATGAAATTTTATATTTTTCAAATGTGTACGGGTTTTAAATGTTAAGTAATGACATCGTGGTCATCCAACAGGTTATTACGTACAAGTTATTTTTATTAAATGTGGTTGTTAATAGCAATTGTATTATGGTGTCCAAATTATTTCTATGCCAACCTTTGAAAAATGTCCAAATAGTTGACTGGACATACAGTATTCCTGTAGGAAAATAAAATATTAAACATAATTATTATAGTAATCTATATATATAACAAATGCACCTAAAATACAAACAGATTTAATGAAATGCTTATTAAACAATATGACTAATTATATTTTTTAAAAATAATTATTTATGTACATTTACTATTATATAATATATAAAGTAAAACTAATTATTAAAACATAAGATTTTGTAATAAATTATTAGAGAAAATGTTTAGCTTTCAGTTTTATTTGTATTGTGAACTACAAAATACATTTCAATTAAATATATGAAAAGAGTGAATACAGTTATTCAGTATAAATACCTTATGTCGTAATATTTCATGGATTGCTGTATTTTTAATCGTATTTCATAATTAAATAAATAGTATAATAAATCATATAATTTATAAATTAAACTCCTGGTTAAGAGCCAGGCACCAATGGTTAGTACTGTATATATTTTATAAATTTAAAAAATTAAACATGCATAATATTATTTATTAAACAGTTGACCCTCTATTACTGCTCATAGGGAGTCAGTTAACGATTACAAACAAATGAAAACATGTTTATAACAAATTAATTTTTTAATTTATTATACATACTTTATATTTTATTGATTTGTTAAACTTTTTAAATGTGTACGGGTTTTAAATTTTAAATAATTACTTTGTGATCATCAAACAGGTTATTACGCAAAATGACTTTTATTAAATGCGTTTGTTAATAGCAATTGTATTATGGTGTACAAACTATTTCTATGCCAACCTTTAAGAAATATTAGTTTACAAAATAATTTTATAATACATTAAATCAGTAATTAAGATTAGTTATAATTATATATATATATTTATATATGATATAAATAAATACATATTTTATTACATTTTTATGCCATATAATTGTTTGTCGTTATATAAATATTAAACACTTAAAACAATTCATACCATTTTAATATATGAATAAAATTATTTGTTATGTTTATTATTTATATTATTTTTATCCATATATTATATTAGGTATTATGTAATTTTTTCTACGGCACAGACTATTTTTAACACATTAGATAATAAATTTTATATTTTATTAAAAATAAAGAATTTAATGTAAATAATTTTAAAACAATAAATGTATATTTTAAATTAAAAAAACTTCACGGTACTAAACTAAATTAAAATTAAAACGGCATCGTTAATAAAAGGCTACCCTGTATAACTATACTATTACTAATATAACTCATTAAATGTACAGAGCTCACTTCAACTTTCCATGGTACCTATCATATTCTTAACAATGTTTAATAATTGTTAATAATTTTTTGTAGTTTGTAATTTATAAGCTTTAAAACCAAAATTGTAAGTACAATACAAAGTACAAATACAATACAATTTATGGGCAAGGATGTTTGTATTTATAAACAAAATGAAATAATTCTTTTGGCTTACGAATAAATGTATCATATGTACTAATTGGGAAAATAGTGTCAATGTGTCTAGATGATTTCAACACACAAGCATGATAATTGTTTATAAGGATTTTAAAATGAACATCATAATATAAACTACACTATTTCAGGTGCATAATCTCAATAGGGAAATCGTGTTGAAAAATGTCGTAGGTGCTTATATTACAAGTAGAGTATAAAAATATAATAATATCACAAAAATAGTAATATTTTATAGGATATAAACGACATACTGTATAAATAGAGAATTTATTTTAAAATAAAATGGGATTTATTTTTGAAACTTTATCAAAACACTTGACATAAAAAATTTACACTTATTGTTAAAGTGCCCCAAAAATGTAATATTTTTTCAAAATTTTAAAATTTCGCTTAATATAAAAGTCAAATAAATAAAGCATTTATTCTGAGACACAAAAAATTGATTTATTTTTAGATACTATACATATAGAAACTTTTCATAAAATATTTCATATAAAAAAGTTTATATCAAGTATATAGTATTATAGTAAATATAATTCAAAATATAGACATTTATTCAATACTTATTTGATTTTATTTTGTCTCGATAGCATTTAAGTTTTTTGTTACCAGATACTACTTATAGTTTTACATACAATAGACACTCAATATAGCAAGACAATTTTTATTTTTTATTTTATTTTTTATTTTATTTTTAGGTATAATATTTTTGAAATATAATTTAATTTATTATGTATTTTAAAATCTAGAGATGTATATAATAATATATACTAAACTATTTCAGTTGCATAATCTCAGCAGGGAAATCATGTAGTAAATTGTCGTAGGTGCTTGTATTGGACATATAGTATTACATAATAGTAACCCAAAAATAGTAATATTTTGTAAGATATAAATGTCATATAAATAGAGAATTTATTTTAAAACAAAAATAGGATTTATTTTTAGATACATAACTGTTTTGTCAAATGCACTTCACATAAAAAACTTTTATCCAATATTTTAAAAAATAAAATTTTATCAAAAATATATATCAAAATAATGTATAGTTTTATATTTCATTCAATTTCGATTTAATATGACTTTTCTCGATAGCACTTAAAGTTTTTTGTTATCAAAAACTACTTATATTTTTATATACAATAGACACCCACTATATAGTATGAAATTGTATCATCTTGGTATCATATTTTTGAAATATCATATGTAACTGTTACAGTATTATAAATAAATATATTATAATATTTTATATTAAATATAATAAGTTAATATTTTAAAATAAATATTTTATTGAAAATTATGCTTGCTATATTAAGTTTATTATAAATTATTCAAATATTTTGTTGACGTTATAATGTAATAAATATTTGATTAATTATACTCATAATAGATTTGAAAATGTTAATAAAACCGGAATTAATAAAATTTTAAATTTGTTTACTTGACAAATATATTTATTTTATATAACCAGTAAACAAGCCTTATTAAGTTATATATAACTTAATTATGACGTAATATATGTTAGTCAATAAATTTTTTTTAAATTGCAATAAATTTTTATATTTAGCGTAATTCAAAAATTAAATTAATTTAATTAAGTTTAATGTAATAAATTAATATTTTTTAATATAATCAATACATTTATATACTAAAAAAAAGTTTTGAATAATTTATATAAACTTAATTACATAAATAATATTTAAAATTTTATATTACTATTTTTAAAATATAATTCTCTAAGGGATATAAAATTTAGTATTTTTATACAATTTTAATATTCAGTATAAAAATAGTCCAAAATAATTTGACACACGAGTGCACACTGAATACAAATAATAAATTTAATATAAACTTCAAAATCAACATAAAAAACAAAAGTCTATATGACTTAACGCTAAATGAATGATCAGTTTTTTATACTAAATAATACATACAGTGCTATACAATAGCACATTGGGATCAATACACACACAATACGAGTGTATCGATCGCTGTATTAAATTAATTCACAATTTATTTCCACTGTTTAACTCAATGTCTATAAAAAAATATATGTATGACTGAATCGGACAAGGGCATTGTTTTAATACATTAGTAATGCTTTTGTTTGACCATTATATATACAGTACATTGAAATACACAAACATATTTAATTCAAACATTTAGTATTTATTTGATAATATTTTTAATTAATAATTAGTTATGAAATAATTACATAATATACTATTCAAAGCTTTTCAAATAGTTATCAATAA
>CAJPVJ010003855.1:0-10373 GCA_905397405.1 Oppiella nova | reverse complement strand
ATTAAATATTTGCGAAGTTCTGGTGAAGTCTTTTTGCCCAATAATAAGACAATGATAGTCAAGACATTAGCGAAGAGTGCGAATACAGCCGTCAATGAGTACAATAAGATGACAATAATCTGGTATTTCGAGGGAATCGCCTCCAAATGTGGCAATTCTTCGAAAAACTTATATTTTGTGAAATTTATATATGAATTGTTTGAAAACCAAATCAAGTCCATGGTTCACATATCAAGATTATATATACGGTAATTTCATATAAAATCTAAATACATTTTTCATAAAAGTATTGATTAACCGTGTGTTTAAAACTACAAATATGGGATTGGATTAAGCAAATGACTGAATTGAAATTTAATTATAATATTTATATGAGTTATTTTGCAGACATTCTGCAGCCTTTTTGGACGAGTGTTTGGTTTGAAAATATTTTTTGATTAAAACACACATTAATTCTGCGATTAAATTGCACTTTAATTAGATTTTATAAGAGGAAACTCATAAACTATACTTTAATGCAATTAATTTTCAAAAAACATTCATATACTGTATATCATATAATTATTTTACTTCATAAATTCATTAAAACTCTGTTTTATGAAATAATAAATAGTTTTATTAACTTTTGATTACATGATTAATAGCAAACATAAAAACTCCAATCATAGGATACTAATTAAATAACTTAATAGTGATATGAAAATCATTTTTGGAAAATTTAATGTTATATTTAACTAATCATTAATACCTGGATGGTTAGGATGGCTACCTGTCCATAACTGGTAGACACACTATAATCTGCATATAATTTAAAATAATCTGTTTTTATTCATTTCCTCATACAATACACCATTCATGTGATCATTGAATCAATTGATAGCAATATAATACAATTGAGACATAATTTACAAAAACATATTCATATGAAATGAATGTCAAATAAACACAACTATAAACTGAATGACAAAACAACTGTATATACAGGTAATGACGTTAGACTCGGTGTGTCCATCGGCACCGGTATGCCGTACGTCTCCTACTCCTTGAACTTCCACTCCTGTCGACACATGGGGCACAACTGGTGGACGTGCTGTGAGTTCAGCCATTTCATGATGCAGTGGATGTGGAAGCAGTGCGAGCATTGGCCCCACACGAGTGGACAGTCGTCTCCCGGCATCTTGCAGTCAGTGCAGCAGCCGTCGAAGGCGTTGCGACAGATGCCGCAGTTGTCGTCGTTGGCCACCCATCGCCACGTGGCCACCGATGTCCAGCCTATCACCACAACACACACATTACCATCAATGAGATCCAACGGTTCCCATCGCTACTCACTCTTAATGTTGACTTTCATTGGCGGATACCGTAGACAAGTGTCTCGACGTAAACCGATATATCACTCAAATGTGTTGACAAATGGTGTGGCCTTTCAAACGGCACTTCACTTCACAATTGATTACAAAAATGACTTTTAAATCACTTATCAGTAGATTATCCGTAAATAACCGAAATATTTAATATAAGTTATTTTTAAATTGAATAGTATTTTATGTTGTTTGCCGTTTAATTAAAGTTTGTCTGATTTACGACCACATCATCCATGAGCTGACTTTTGATCGAAACATTGGTGTAGAGAGTCTTCTGTGAGGTCTGCGATGACTTACTTCCACTGTTTGGACCAAATCTCATGAGTAGTCGCTTTTGTCTGAATAACTTCCTGAACACACTTTTTAAGTCAGTCTAGAAATAATGATTTAATAAATAAATACAATTGTCATATTAAATTATAAATCACAATATAATTACTCGAAAGTTGTCGCTTAAGAATGAATACATGATAGGGTTGACAGTGGAGTGAAACATTGATATCCAGTGTAATGTGAGGTACGAGACAACATACGTGTAATATTTAGCTCGTGTCTTAAACTTCAATATATCGGGAAACAGCCATATAGTCATCTGAAATATTTGAATACCTGCCCAACACATGACGAATGTAATGACCACTATAATCAATAGTCTTATTATCTAAATGAACAATAAATTCAATTACTATGTATAATAAACAGTACTAATGAAATACAACACTTAATTAGTTTTTAAAGTATAAAATTACAACTTATAATAAATACCTGAATTTTCTGGCGCTTTAAATAATTACTGAGATTTGGATTGAATTTGCGATTACAGACGGCATGTGCCATACGTGAGTAGACAAAGATGAGGACAGCGACCGGAAATACAAATGTAATGACAAACATAATGATTGTGTAGATTCTGCCGTCGTCTTCATCCCATGTCTCGCGGCAGTCATAATGAGTGGCGTTATTGAACTCAAACTGGACGGCCTCGCTGTTGAAGTATGTGGTCAGACACAGACCAAACCCGGACATCCATATCACTAATATAGTAATCCGGGGAAAGTATTTCAACCAATTTCTTCTATCTAATGGTCGGACGATCGCGTAATATCTGACGTTAGGGTAGATTTAAAAAGTAATTGCTTTTAAATTCCTTACAATTTAAATAAGTAATATAATTCTTGACAAATACCTGTCGATTCCGATGGCAATCAGTGTATAAATGCTGACAAATACGGAGAAGACATGGATGGATAGGACGACTGGACAGAAGGCCGGGTGAAGCAGCCATTTGCCATACATGAAGATAGTGTACGAGAAGGGCATTGAAAATGAAGCCATAATTATGTCGGATATCGATAATGAGATTAAATATTTGCGAAGTTCTGGTGAAGTCTTTTTGCCCAATAATAAGACAATGATAGTCAAGACATTAGCGAAGAGTGCGAATACAGCCGTCAATGAGTACAATAAGATGACAATAATCTGGTATTCCGAGGGAATCGCCTCCAAATGCGGCAATTCTTCGAGAAACTTATATTTTGTGAAATTTATGTACGAATTGTTTGAAAACCAAATCAAGTCCATGGTTCATATATCAAGATCATATATACGGTAATTTCATATAAAATCTAAATACATTTTTCATAAAAGTATTGATTAACCGTGTGTTTAAAACTACAAATATGGGATTGGATTAAGCAAATGACTAAATTGAAATTTAATTATGATATTTATATGAGAGTTATTTTGATAACATTCTGCAGCTTTTTTGGACGAGTGTTTGGTTTCAAAATATTTTTTGATTAAAACACACATTAATTCAGTGATTAAATTGCACTTTAATTAGATTTTATAAAAGGAAACTCATGAACTATACTTTAAATGCAATTAATTTTCAAAAAACATTCATATACTGTATATCATATAATTATTTTACTTCATAAATTCGTTAAAACTCTGTTTTATGAAATAATAAATAGTTTTATTAACTTTTAATTAAATGACTTAATAATGGTATGAAAATCATTTTTGGCAAATTTAATGTTATATTTAACTAATCATTAATACCTGGATGGTTAGGATGGCTACCTGTCCATAACTGGTAGACACACTATAATCTGCATATAATTTAAAATAATGTTTTTATTCATTTCCTCATACAATACACCATTCATGTGATCATTGAATCAATTGATAGCAATATAATACAATTCAGACATAATTTACAAAAACATATTCATATGAAATGAATGCCAAATAAACACAACAATTAAACAGAATGACAAAACAACTATTGATGACAACCGCCGTTACTATATATATACAGGTAATGCCGTTAGACTCGGTGTGTGTCATCGGCACCGGTATGCCGTACGCCTTCTACTCCTTGAACTTCCACTCCTGTCGACACATGGGGCACAACTGGTGGACGTGCTGTGAGTTAAGCCATTTCATGATGCAGTGGATGTGGAAGCAGTGCGAGCACTGGCCCCACACGAGTGGACAGTCGTCTCCCGGCATCTTGCAGTCAGTACAGCAGCCGTCGAAGGCGTTGCGACAGATGCCGCAGTTGTCGTCGTTGGCCACCCATCGCCACGTGGCCACCGATGTCCAGCCTATCACCGCAACAGACATTACCATCAATCAGATCCAACGGTTCCCATCGCTACTCACTCTTAATGTTGACTTTCATTGGCGGATACCGTAGACAAGTGTCTCGACGTAAACCTATATATCATTCAAATGTGTTGACAAATGGTGTGGCCTTTCAAACGGCACTTCACTTCACAATTGATTACAAAAATGACATTTAAATCACTTATCAGTAGATTATCCGTAAATAACTGAAATATTTAATAACAACATAATATGTGCTCATATATGACGTGACATATGCGAGTGAATGGGGTTTGCAGAGTGTAATGCTTTCTCGTAGGGTTTCTATTGCAGGGGGCGTTGTATTCATAAGAGTTTGTGTGACGTTATCTGTGTTTAACTCTTTAAATACAAAGTCATACAAATTGTGCGCCAATGAGAGCACGAGTTTGCGGATCGTTTGGAAAACTGGCTATTTTTGAATCAGACATTTGAATAAGAGATTCAATACCATTTGATAGTCATATGGGCGCGTGATTTGCATAACAATTAATTGGTATAAAACGTACGAAAGCCTCGCCGCATGAAAACCCAACAGTGAGTGTGCGGTGTTTGCTATGGATTTGAAAAAAGAGATTTTTGCCAAAAAACTAATTAAAGCATGAATTGAATGAATGACACGAACTGTGCATTGAGTGCGTGATTAAGAGTTGACTGAAAAACGTGTGCTTTTTTGGGGCCCAAAACAGTCGATGCATTTGCGGACCGATTGTCGCCTTAATCGTCGCATTCACTGTGTTTTCATCCCTTAAACTAAACTTTCATTTCTCTAAACCATTGGATAATAAGTATTGACTGAAAAGACATTAAACTAAGTGTTTGTGAGTATTCAATGGCTATAATCACACGCTATGTCTCAATGGCTATGTCTTTGATTTGGACACTTGTCTTAAGATTAGTGAATCGGTTGGACGCGATGTACGGGAAGACGTGTCGCGGACACCACACGCCAGCCGTTGGGGTGAGAGGTCGTGGTGGGGGTCATCACGGGTCGGAAAACCAGTCGCCGTTCGCCAACTCGGCTCAGGGGTCCGGCCGGTCCTCCCAGAGTCCGAGTCCTACGCCGTCGGACCTGCCGTCGGGCGTGCGGTATATCCGCGCGACGCCGACCTCTATCTACCGGCCGGTGACCCACAGGTCGGCCACAGTGGCCAAGAGGAGAGACCCGTCGCCCGGAAAGAACCTGCGATTCGCCGAACCCCTCGTCAACGGTAAGACAGACACGAAATGCCGGTCCTCTGAGCGCATCGACAGGCCGTGCCGTTCGCGGCAACAACTCAACCGACCCGTCATTAAGCCGGTCGACGCCACCGATAGTCACAAACCGGTGGCCAAGAGTTCGGCCACTGGGCAGTCGTCGCCCATATTTGCGTCGGGCGTCGACTTCGGCGGCGATACTCAGCGCACAACGACTTCCGCACCGAAGCGGACGCACTCTTGCTGTCGGTCTAAGAGTGCATCGCGTGAATCGACCCCCGAGTCGGGCACTACATCCTCATCGCCCACCGAACCTAAGACTGTCGTCAAGACTGCCATCAATGTTCCCAACAAAACGGTCCACAAGTATGCCATCATATTATCTGTTTTCAGTCAATACTAACAGATGATTGTCTTTTAGATCCACAGTTTTGACGCCCAATGATGGCTATAATGTGCACCGAAATAGAGTATCGATTCCATTGCAAGCGATGGATAGGAATGGAGATCCGAACCGACTGTCTGTGAACGTGAACGTCGCGGTCGGTCTTCAGTGCGATGACGACAAAGTGAAGAACTCGATGGCGAAGAAGGCGTACGAAAAGTTGTCCAAACATTTGACGACAATTAGTGACGACTCGGGGTCTGACTTATCAGATATGATCAGACATGACACCAGCGATGAGATGGACTACTTTGCGGTCCAATCGCCAGAGAGTGGGTCCGCCATTCAAGTGGCCGTACGTTTGCGTCCGTTCCTGAAAGCCGAGCATTTGGAGGACTCTGTGATAGAAATGTCTGGAAATACTGTTCGTGTAGTTAATGCCGAAAACGAGAACTATAATCGACTGGAGTTTGGTTTCGACTCGTGTCTGAACTCGTCGGACAGGGATTTGTTTGATTTCGCGGCTCAGGACCACGTGTACCAAGAAATGGGTCGACCGTTGCTCGAGCGCGCACTCGAAGGCTATAACGTGTGTCTGTTTGCTTACGGCCAGACCGGCAGTGGGAAGAGCTTCACGATGACGGGCACCGACACCAACGCCGGCGTTATTCCGCGCTTTGTTCGCGAGCTCTTCAAACGCTTCCTAACTCTCGTGGATATCGTATTCACTGTTGAAGTCAGTTATTGCGAGATCTATAACGAGAAGATTTACGATCTCTTGTCAGACGATAAGGTTAAGGATAAGAAGACGCTGCGAATCCGAGAGCACCCGCAGTCCGGGCCGTACGTCGAGCACCTGTCGCAGCATTTGGCCGAAAACGTTACGGAAGTAATGGATTTGTTGCAAAAGGGGACCAAACGTCGAGCCACGGCCTCGACAGCGATGAACGACACCAGCAGTCGTTCCCATTCTATATTCACTATAGTATTGTCACAACTGAGAAGTCACACGGAAATGGGTTTGGATGTGAGCTTCTCGTGCGGTTCGCGAATCAATTTGATTGATTTGGCGGGCAGTGAGAGGGTTGGCATCGCCGGCACGAGCGGCGACCGACTCAAAGAGGGCTCACTCATCAATAAGTCGTTACTTAATTTGGGAAAAGTAATCAAAAAGTTGGCGGACTTGGGTTCACATCGGCATAAAGTGGCGCACATTCCGTACAGGGATTCCCAACTGACATACCTTCTGAAGGACAGTCTGGGCGGCAATTCCCGCACATCGATGATTGCGACCATAAGTCCCGCCAAATGCCATTTGGAGGAGACGTTGAGTACATTGAGATACGCGGCCACCGCTCGCAGTATTGTTAACTACGTGCACATCAACGAAGACCCCAAGAATCGCAAAATACGTGAACTTATGGAAGAGATTGCGTTTCTCAGGACTCAACACATGGAACAGCAGCTCATTCCCCATACCTGTGATAAGCGATCCGACGATAGCATTGAGAGCAATGAATATATTGAGCCAAAAGCCGTCCAGATGTTGAGTATCGGAACGAACACTTCGTTTGTAGAGAAGCGTCGGATGAGTACCAAAATGACGGACACGTCGTTCAGTGACTTTCCCGACACGATGTCTAAGACAAAGACCTGTAGTATCGCCACAAACACATCGTTCGTGAAGTCCAAGATGTGTAGTATAGGGACAGACGCTGTGCCGCCTGTTGTCACTCACAAACCCATCACTAAGAGTACCGCCACTGAGATGTCGTTTTCGGAGACGTCGTCGAGGGCTACGTTCATAGATATGCCGACCCGTGAAGACCTCTGGAGAGGCAATAAATTGGGAGACAAACAGAGGAAACTGTTGGCAGAGATTCGTAAATACAGAGACAAACTGATGGGAGTGGACGCTAGTGGGGAGGAGTCGGAGCAATATTTTGATGCCAACCCCGGTGTGGACGTAGATGTGGTTAAGACAGAACCACCAGAAGAAGTGGGTTGGGATGAAGTGGACAATAGAAAGGATGAGGAAGAACCGGCAGCTGATGAACAGACCAATGGATACGAGAATAACCAGAAGGAGAATAATGAAGAGGGAGTGAATTGGGGTGAAGACGATGGCGATTGGTATCCCGAGGGCGCAGCTAATGAAGCCAAAGACGATAAGACCGAAGGCCAGTGGGACGATGCCGTCGGCAATGGAGATAATGGTGACGAACGGCTCGACGAGACCACTAAAAAGGATAAAAAGAGTGACAAAAAGGATAAAAAGAGCGACAAAAAGGGTAAAAAGAGTGACAAAAAGAGAGAATCTAATGAATCAAACAAATCAAACAAATCGGATAAAACTCATAAAAAGCCGGACGACAGTGAGTTTGATTGGGGCGACGATCAGAACAACACCACTGTTATCGACAGTAAGAAGAAAGATGGCGACCATAAGAAAGTGGATAATAAAGGTGACACTGGAGGTGATAATTGGGGCACTGATACTGGCGCTGACAATAAACACACCGACAATGGCAACACTGGAGATGACTGGGGCACAGGAGCCGACGACAAGGGAACCGGTGGTGATGATTGGGGTACTGGAGCCGATGGTAAGGGAACTGGTGGTGATGATTGGGATACTGGAGCCGATGATAAGGGAACTGGTGGTGACGATAACAATTGGGACGATACCGGAGACAATGGAAACGATTGGGGCGCAGGAAATAATGGCGATAATAATACCGGAGCCGACGATAATTGGGATTAAAAACTCGAGTTGATAAGGGAACTGGTGGTGACGATAACAATTGGGACGATACCGGAGACAATGGAAACGATTGGGGCGCAGGAAATAATGGCGATAATAATACCGGAGCCGACGATAATTGGGATTAAAAACTCGAGTCATTTGAAAACAAAGTATTTTTGCGTTTATTTATATACTTTTGAATCAATCTTTTATTTTCATTACTTTTAATTTCAATATTTATAATACATTTTTAGCCGACGATAATTGGGATTAAAAACTCGAGTCATTTGAAAACAAAGTATTTTTGCGTTTATTTATATACTTTTGAATCAATCTTTTATTTTCATTACTTTTAATTTCAATATTTATAATACATTTTTCTTATATTTCCCGTTCAAATATTTTATGATTAAATAAGTTTTTTGTAATGTTTTTGAAATATATATATATATTTAAATTCAGATTTATAAAACATTTGTGTATTCGATAAATATTATAATTATATAAAATTACGATTGCATTGAAATTTGTATTAAAATAAATTGTAAGAGAAATTAATAAAACTGTTTGTATTGTATGAATAAAAAGCTAAAGAGAAGTAATTTTGTGTTAAAGTTGTCAGTCTTCTAGAGCCTGGACGTGACCACAATATCGTTGACTTGTTTGACAGGTTTGATCTTTTTTGAGGTCCGAGTGATGCGAGTGTTTGCAAACTTGAAGACATGTGACAAATAGATGTTATATAAGGACATCATCGGCGCCTCAAATGCCAAATGCGTTGCGATCGACACTCCGATACTAATCATGACATTCACGAGAAACTCGCAGAACATTGTGTAGTGACTGAACGGCAGGGGCTGACGATTATATGCATAGCGGACCCAAATGACCAGAAAATGCATTAAATATATCATAAAACTAAGTTTGCCTAACGGGGCGAACAGTTGCCACGACAAGAATGTGTTGATCGGACCTATTGGTGGTGNGGGCTGACGATTATATGCATAGCGGACCCAAATGACCAGAAAATGCATTAAATATATCATAAAACTAAGTTTGCCTAACGGGGCGAACAGTTGCCACGACAAGAATGTGTTGATCGGACCTATTGGTGGTGGATATGAACTGTTAATTCCCATTCAATACAATTAAAGTTGTACGAGACCTCCATTTCCAGTGGTGCAGCCAAATATAATCCAGGCCACACATAAAGACCAGGCCGTCCGGTGTAGACCTGCATAGAGGGCACCCGCTATTGGGTTCCATATCTCACCCCTGTTTAGGGTATACGTCGACAGCATTATTCCTAAACATCCGAAGAGGGCGGACATCCATATGAATAGATTGAGGAACTGGTGGTTGAAAGTGAGTTATTTTAATAATTTATATGATATGATGTTTATTGAAATGAATACTGGATTTATTTTAAATGTTTTGTATTTGAAAACAAAGTATCCCAGAATGAGACCCACAAAATATGGACCCAAATGAATATATGTGTTGACGTATATGGTTGATGCTTGGTTGTAGACATCCCTGTCCACATATTTAAATGGTGAAAATTTTATTTTTTAAAATCTTTGAAATACTTACCGTTCATCGGGTGTATTGTAAAGAACAGTAGGATTCTGGCCGAGTATATACGTACGAACAGCAATGGCCAGGGAGTTGGCGGTCGCCACAAGAATTATAAGTTTGATCCCAAAGTTGGGATTTCTTTACAAATATTATAGAAGTTAGTTATGATATGGATTCGACTAATCATTATTAAGGACTTACTTATAGAGTATGACCACAAAAAGCAATGAGAATATAAATAGTTGAATGTCTGCAGACAAATACCAGGTGTGAAGTAAACACATCTGACTTTCGTCGTACCAGTTATTGATGAAGGTTAAGGTGGTCCACCAATTCTTATAGCACTTATCCAGCTGTACCTCAAAGTACTCCATCCAAAGGGGACCGCTGGTCAGGGATGGGAACAGAAATATAAACATTATTGTCATCGCCACTGACGGCCAAAATCGGA
>CAJPVJ010003854.1:0-10374 GCA_905397405.1 Oppiella nova | reverse complement strand
AAATATATGATCAGAAAGAGATGGGAAAAGAAGTTTAATATAAGTGACAGTTATTTTTGTTTAAAATTGATTGCATATAAAAGAAATAATATTAAGCCATAAGTAAGACAAGAAAAGGCTGAGAAAAATTTAATATCAAAAGTTGTTTAGCCATCGGATCACTAGTAATGTCTGATTTTTTTTCCACTGATATTATTACCAGATATTAAAGTGAGTTAAGAAAATGAAGTCTAAGTAAACATTGAATTGTGTAATAAGTAATAACATAATGTTTTATTGGCGATCAAATGAAAATATATTGAAAGCAAAGGCATAGGAAAAAGAGAGAAAAATAAAAACATAAAACTAATGCAATTCAGACACGAAGTTGAGACGACTTTCCACTATATATATGACAGACATTATGAAAGGTTGGCTAATATTGCAGAATAACTATTCCATTACCAGACCAAGAGAAACATGACGACCACAATGGAGCTACCAGTGCCTCGCATACCAGTGCTGTGCCTATAGAGCACTTTGTCAAATAAGTTTTGCTTTAATTCAAAAAAATGGGTCCAAAAACAAACAATTGGTCGTTTGGAGCAATTTTTATATTGCAATACCATTACTGTAATTGTAATAAGTTATTCAATTTCGTATATTAAATATAAGTGAACTCAACTGAACGGGTAAATAATGCAATCACTTTAATAGCAGCCAATTCTCGATAATGTGCTCTAATTATATTCAAAATAATAGACACTATTCTACTCCAATTTGGTGCCACTTATGATAATTATTTTGTTTTATTATTACGTTTATATACCAGTTATACACGACTTAGACATATAGCCGACACACCGGCACTACAATAGCTCATACGAGAGAGTTATAAATAAATACAATTTATACGAAATTTTATTGAAAGCTATTAATCATTGAAACAGAATATTATTATTTAGAATGTGGTTATAGAGAGAAAGAGAGAGAGAGAGAGAGAAAAGTTATATTTGTTTAATGACTATTCCATTAGAAAATATTTTCTCCATTCGTTGGCTTTTATAAGTAATAATATTATTAGAAATACAAGTAATATAAGTTGTAACTTATAACAATTGTGATGCCGACCCTCCATTGGCCTTCCATTTGGTTTTTATTATTATATTTCAATTAAGCGAAAGGTTTTTAAGACAGATTGTAATGAAAATTGAAAGCGAAGTCTAATATAAATCGAGTGAAACACACAACAAAACACAAAACACAGCCGTTTTGCTTGTTATACACAATACAAACATTGAGATAATACTGATTATGAAAGCAATTTTGCTAATGAGAGTATAAAGAGTCGGCCAAATTTTTGCCTGGCATTAGATGCCGGTGCCCACCGCTTATCATTAGTTACGAGCGCTAACTCGCACTCATAGCAAAGTGTTTATTGCTTTTATTTGTGCCCCTAATTCACCATTTATTCAGACAATTCAAACTCATTCCGTTATATCGGAACAGAATTTTGTTTTGCTATTGTTTTTATACACAATTCTGTAGACACTAAGTGTAGGCCAAGTATTGGATATTTATTTTCATTGTCTGTAATTCAAATCGATAGCGAGTTTACAAAAACAGACACAAAACAAATGATTTGCTTAATGGAAAATATTTAAATTAAGTTTTAGGAACTAATTCTAATTTATTAGACTTTACTACTAAACAAAACCTGCAATTTTACTCCTAACTTATAATTCAATTAGTCTTTTAATAATAAACAATAAAAGAAAAGAGAAATTAATGAAAATTACAGTTGAATTACTAAACATTATTTTGTTGTTCAGTGCTACTATTTTTCTGCATTATTTATTACAGGATATATTTTTATTATAAAATTACATTAAAAATATATTTGAGAAACCAAATCATATACTAGACTCAAAATATATTAAATTTATATAATTTAATTATTTAAATTTGTACTGATATTTATATTGTAAAATATATTTTAATACGATAACAATTTTATGTTTTAGTATAAATTGAATTCTTTACATGAATTGGTTATCTCAGATATGCTTAATATAAGTATTTTATTATTGCATCGAAATTCCTGTTTCCAGAATACATTCGTATAAATAATGTTTTTATATTTAAATATTACGGCAATTCTAGTCAATTATTTGATGTATGTATGTATTGTGTTATATTAAAACAAATTGTAGTCTAAAAATAAAAATCTGTCTGAAAATTATTAACCAAAGAAAATGCCGATAATATCCGTCGACAAAATGTATATTTGAATACATTTTTGGTGATAAAATAGTGTTTTGGTAGTTGTGGCAAACAATTGCCGCTAAGATATGGTGTTTAACCGGAATTCTCAACAGTCAGTCGTCTTGTGTGTCGATTCCCTATTAATGTCGTGTTTTTGGCCGCAAATCCTTTTTGAATGAAAATTGTTTTTTCACACGAGAAGAATATGTGAGAAAATATATTTATGACTTTTTGAAGAATTCGTTTTGTGTCACAATAGTGAGTGAAATAAATGTCTGTCGAAAAAGATATTTATTTGCTATTATATCCGAAAATAATATTTTTCTATTAATGCGAAAAATATCCATTAGTTTGAAAGTTATTTTAACGAATTAAAACAGATATGTTATAATTAATGGCAATTAAAATTTATTATTTTACTCGAAGGTTCATTAGATTTAAGTATATTTAATGCAAATAAACATTTTAAGTATTTAAGAAATTTAATAAGAATCCTAATTAATTTTCAGAATAAATGTTAAATAAATAAAACAAACTTTACAAAATTAGGCGAAAATATATTTATATTCATTTAGTTGTTTAGATTTTAATTGCAATTACTATAAAAGTTAAATTATATTACATTAGAATATAATTAGGATTTACAGCAAACAATGCACTGCTTGTGAAGCACTAAATTAGTAGTAAATCTCAATTTGAGTGAATAGTGAATAGAATGCAAACACAAAAACAAAACTCAAACAAAATAGTGAAAGATATTGAGAGACAGACAGTGAGAGAGAAAGTTAATGGAAAACTCGTTATGTTATAGACGGCAAAGAATAATAGTCAACGAGAGAGAGAGAGAGAGAGAGAGACAGAGAGAGAGAGAGAGAGAGAGAGAGAGAGAGCAAAAGGAATGCTAAATGCATTGGCTTTAAGTAGGAGCAAAATAATATTGAGAGACCATTTCAGACAAGTTTTATGCAACACAAGAATGCTTTTAGATTGTGATAATGTGATGGAGATATATGCGGCCCAATGACAACATCCATACACTATAAGCACATCCACTCCACCGTACGAATAGACAACTCTTCCTTTTTTGTCAATACTTTATACTTTACTTTACTTTTTACTCCTTTTGACCATTCATTCAATGGAAACTTAAAATGAATAAAAAGTACTTTATTTGAGCCTAATTTATGGGTCCATAGAATAAGAGATTTTGTGTTTTCCAACAATTTTTTATACTTAAAGTAATCCAAAGAATCGAAATAATGTTTCACAATATTTTTGATACATTTCCTGTGTTTTTGAACATTAAATACGAGAAATGGAAAGTTCATTAGAAACCATTCATTCGCTCTATATTTGAAACAATTTAAAAAATTAATTTTATGGACATTAGTTTGGGTTAAAAGCATTTATGATTCACTTTGATTAATTAGAGCCCAGACTGTTTGTAGTCATCAATATTGAAAAACAAACTAATTTGTAGTTAAATGCAAAAGTGATCGCTAAAAGTCTATGCATTCAATATTACATTTCAGTAATGGACAGAATATTCATTGAATGTACTACTCGTATAACCATATATTGTAATTAGGCTAATGTATTGCATAGATATTAATTCAATTAACTTATAAATTAACAAAATTATGTTATAAATTATGAAAAAATAATATATATTTTCTGTAATTGTAATACTGTTGCAAACGTTACACTAATATTGTTTTCGGTCGACTGCCTGTCTCTGACAAAATGTTTCATAATTATAATAATAACGTTAATCAATGACTTTTATAGAAAGTAATGATAATTTAGATAAGAGGAAACCACAGCCCAGTAATGTATATTCACTTCAATTAGATGTTCAGTAATAGTTTGTGCCGGAAATGGTGTCTCAAAATAGTATTTCTATCAATTTCTGAGCGACATTACGCTCAAACTCGTAGCAATTAAAACATAAAATATATAATAAAATTCATGAATATTGTTGTATAGCATAGAAATAGTGAGTTTGTGTTTAATTGAAGGCAAAACCAAATATGAATAAAATATATGTAAAAGAGAGACAGGAATTACAGAATTAATTTCATACAGAAATAAATATCAGACCTACTGTTGTGCACAATATAACTCACAATTCATTATTAATTACATTTCTGTTTATACACTATACCACAGTATGAATTGTATTAAATTGCTAAACAATTGTTTACTTTTATTTAAAAATTCTGTCATTTGTTTCCTGTATTTAAACAACAATTAAATCACATGTTTTCCGTTCGTCTCATTTGAATACATATATAAACTTATTCTGGAGTTTGAATTGAATTTTGTATTCAAATTGTCTGGCAATACAATGAATGTGTGGTAATGTCTGTATATATCTTCCATATGTCATCACTAAACGCCAAAATGACAATTATATGATCGCATGTCAACAAAAAGCCATGAATTAAATTCGCTGTTAAAAATTTTTACGATAATTTTCGTTCCGACACAATGCCGTTCATTATATGTCATCATATTTTGCTTTTTGCTCTCTCTCTCTCTCTCTCTCTCTCTCTCTCTCTTACTCTCTCTCTCTCTCTCTCTCTCTCTCTCTCCAACACACAATTAATTACATAATATTCTGTAGTTTTCCTAAACTTAAACTAAACACTGATTTATTAACGATAATGAGTTTAAACATTAAACATAATATGCGATACGAATATAATAATTAAAGACTTTTATTCTTTAACATATTTTTGTTTGAAATGTTTGAAATTATTAGAAAATATTATTGAAAACTTTTGATTAAACAAACTTTAATTAAATTTACATAATTTTTTGATTAAACAAAAGCTATTCTCTCTCTCTCTCTCTCTCTTTCATATGACTTGTTATGTCTAATCATAAGCAGAAAAACTATACTTAGCTTATAATGCAATTATTCTTCTCCTGTAATGATTTGTGTTGAGGCGAAGATTTTTCAGTTGAAATATCAAAAATAATTTGCTGTAAATACTGCTCTGCACTACACTTTCGGATATATATTTTAGATATAAACGAATCGTTTGTTGGATTCGTTTTAATAGATTTTTTGTGCAAAACTCCGTAACTTTTTCTAATGATTCTTATAAACAATAATAGGATTTGAAGGGAAAATGTTTGGTTAAAAGCAATTATTGCTAAACAGATATGTTTTCTCATTCTTTAAGGCAATAGATAATAATAAATTGTTGGCAACGGATATGATTCACATTTGCAGATGTCTTACAATTTTTGTTGTTTTATAAAACTCAAGTGAATTCTTTAAAAATATATCAAACTTTTCAAAACAATCATCATTTTCTGAGACATTTAGTAATAAACGCTTGTTTTTAGCGTTTCGTTAATGTTTACAGATTTGAACACATTTTTATCTCTCAAATGGTTTACAGTAGTCATGAAATGGTGTTTTAAAAATATATTAAATAAGTGCCACAAAATTATGCCTAAAGTTATTAATATACTGTATTACTTATGTTGAAGAAAAGGGAGGGGAACTGGAGATTCTGGAGAATCTGTTTTAAATATAGCTAATAAGTGAGAGAATTAAAAATTAAGTCATTTTATACATCCTATGCTATCATTCGTTAGACGTTATGGTGTAAGCATTATCTCAATTACACACTAAATACAACACAAACTTTAAATAAGCATAAAATTTAACTTTTAGTTTCTCATTAGAAAAATGCATAACTTTTCTAATAATTTCAAACATTTCAAACAAAAATATGTTAAAGAATAAAAGTCTTTAATTATTATATTCGTATCGCATATTATGTTTAATGTTTAAACTCATTATCGTTAATAAATCAGTGTTTAGTAGCGCAAAAGTTTAGGAAAACTACAGAATATTATGTAATTAATTGTGTGCTGGAGAGAGAGAGAGAGAGAGAGAGAGAGTAGAAGACATAAATTTCGGATCACTAGTATATCGAGTCATTCAAATAAATGCCACATTAAGAGTACCTAAAAATGTTAAGTAAAACACTTATAAAAAGTCGACCGAAAATTGTGTTCATAAGCAAAAAATGCAGAGAACTGTCGCCTCACATGTGAGAAATGCAGTTATATTTGAGTCAAGTCTTGTTCCACACCATAAATATTGAGGATTCTTCACATCAATTCAATTCAATGACAATTCAATGAGTGGCGGAACCATTCAATTATATCTAATTTTGTAATATACATCCTAACAATCATTGATGTATGAATCAAAATCACACTTATAGTTAATGACAAAAATGTTAAAATGTAAATCACACTATAAGTCTAAATTAGATTTTTATTAACAAAGGAGTAAATGAATAACCAGGGAAAATGACACTTTCTATTAAATTTGTCATAATTTTAATCTCCAAACAAAGAGTTAACAAAAAAGGCATTTACTATATTCACAGAAGACTAATATGAAGAACATTTGATTAATGAAAACACATTAAAGACAATCAGTTGCTATTATTTTTATTGTGATTAATGCCTCGAAAACATATTTATTTTATATATGAGAAAAAACTTTTTATAATTCATGATATGTTAAGCGAACGCCACTTAAAAATTCGACTCTTTATTCGTAATCTTCGCTTAAAGACATAAATTTTATTCTTCTTCTGCTTTCTCTTCACTCTCTTTAATATATAAAACATTTTTTTCAAAACATAAAACACTGGCGAATGAATGCTAGTGTAGAAAATATAGTGAACAGAATAAGTGAGAGTTTTGTAGTTTTTTATGTTGAATGTGTTGTGAGAATTGAAAAAATAGGCAACAATTTTGTGTTCAGTAGGGAGAGAGAGGGAGAGAGTGAGTGAGTGAGAGAGAGAGAAGTGAAGTTAACTTTTTTGATGCTATTTGTTATATAAAATATCAATTACAAGGACTGGCAGTAAGTCATGCCATCGCACACAACAACAACATAATACCCAACCCTGGGATCATAGAAGTGGTGGTGTGTTGTCGTCGGTTCACTTCAAGTCTAACTAAAAACGAAGTGATTTTTCAGCAAATAATCGTTAATTCAACGAACGGATCATTAGGCAAAAAATGTAGCCTTTCTTACACTTGTGTTCACTTTTTCTTCTCATATAATGTTAACAATAATTTACTCTTAAGTTACTCTTTGCTTGTATTTTGGTTTCTCTGTGCACTTAAAACAATAATAGTAATAATCATTATTAGAGTCACATTATAACAGAATTATAGGCTAAGTATCTATTCTTGGGAACAGAGTTTGCAATGAATCAAAACAAAATCATTTTTGGATTCAATGAACACATTCTCTTATGTTTTAACTGAAATAAAAGTAAACAAGTTAACTTTTTGCTATTAAATAAATTTCTGCATGATTCCTTTGTGTAACTAATTTTGCAAGTGTTTTGCAAGTTAGAAATATTATTTATTGAAAAATTAAATTCTATGACATTTTGAGATATGATTTTAATTTGTAAATAATTTCAAACGTTTTTAAGTGATTTATAATTCAGTTTAAATATGTATTGACTAATATATTACTTTAGTTTTTAGTTATAACATTCTTAAATAGTTTACAAAAAGTTTGAGACATAATATGTAGTCGTTTTAAAGTTTTCTCATCAAAGATGTCAAGATATACGTAAGAATTTATAAAAATTATTGTAAAGTATTTCAAATGTAATGAAAAGATTAAATCATATTTGATTTCAGAAAAAAACAAATAAAAAAATTATATTCAACACATGTATGCATACAAAATACCACATAAACTTACTTAGCAAATTTAAGTAAAATATTGTTTTTGTAAATGGAAAACAAAATTCACATAAACTCAAATTTAAAAGCAGTAATTAATTAATTAATTTTAACTTTTAATCAAATATATAAAATTTCATAATAAAAATCGTATTTCTCATAGGAAAAGTCATAAAGTTTTTATTTTGAGCTAATTTTTCAAATGGGAGACAAATTTGATGATATCTGCGAAGATGAGTAAAATTATACACTTTTCGACATTAATTCATCATTTGTTACAAAATTAAACTTGCTGATCTAATCGTTAAGAAATATTTCTTTTGAAATTTATTTATCACTTTTTTCATACGATATGTTCCTTTGAGATTAGTTTGTAATAAAAATATTAACTAATCTTAACGTTTCAATTATATAACTAATAAAAGTTTTTATACACAGTGTATATCAAATCGTTGCTATTTCTCGGGTCAAGAGTTTTATATAATTTTTTTATTTTTCGGCAAATATTAAGAGAAATTTATTTCAAATATATAAATACATTAAAATGAAATCAAAACTAATAAAAAAGGGATAAAATAATTTCGGCATAAAAATCGTCTGGAAAAAAATTATATATAAATTAATTATCATTTTATGGCATCAACTAAATTATATAAAACATTTATCATAATTATTTGGTCTGGGTGACGACATGTGACTATCGATGGGTTGTTCATTGAAGTTATTTTTATTATTTTTAGGGTTTTAGTTAACTCTAAAAAGTCCTAAAATTTTATTTAAAATTTTTATACATAATTTTCATAGAGTTAAGCATAAAATTTGTTGATTTCAAAGAGCAATAAATAACGAAATCTTTTTAAGACTAAAATTTATGTGTTTGTCGCCGAAAATGCGATCACAACTGGCGATGAATTTGATTAAAACCATTTTCCAACAGTATATTCATATGTATTGGTAGTACACACATAAGAATGAATATAATTTTGATGACAAATTGGAAATGAATTCATCCTTTCAATGGCTTCGTTGTCATGTTTTCGATTAAAAAAACTTGAATTTCAGTCGGAATGGCATTCATGTCGTGACTATTTTTAATAAAACAGAATTAAGTATAGAAGTTGTGATCATAAAAGGCAATTCAATATAGCAAAATCTTTTGTTAACATTATTTTATTTTTACTCTTATTATGATTATTATTGAAAACTTTTGATTAAACAAACTTTAATTAAATTTACATAATTTTTTGATTAAACAAAAGCTATTCTCTCTAATATACGGCTAATATATAGCATTAAATCTACACATTAATTGATTCGTGAATATATTAAACATGAAATACTTATTATAATTAATAGTAATACGTATTTGTTAATAACATATTTATATTAATAATAATATCTCATAAGAAGAGATATAGTAAAAGTAATACCATTTTAATAATGATTTTTTTAATTATATTTTCAGCGAATATGATAATAAAAATATACATTAAATTAATTCTATATTTAGATATTAAATTGTTTTCCATTAACTACAGTACATAGTCTCGTAGTAAAGCTAATTATTTTCTATTAAATTAAATAAAATTCATAAAATGCCTTAATTTCTATTCATAGCGTTTGATGTTTGGGTGGGTATTCCTATTACTATGAAATCTGTATTCCTATTACTATGAGTGCTCTCATATGAGTCTGATTTGAACCACGATTTAAGTAATGCTTTTGATATATAAATTATATAAATTGAACACACATTATGTAATACATAAATAAATATGGAAAAAACTAATGTATTAAACATTACATTATTATTAAACATAAAAAACTCCTCAAATGATAAGCTCTAAAATCATAGGTCTCTCTCTCATCAGTGTATTGAAAGGCATTGAATGGCATTTGGAGTGCAAATGTAAGGCATGAATGGCTGAGTGTATGGCTGAGTATATGCCAGAGTAGATGCCGGTGCTCACCTAAATGCCATTATCAGATTGTCTCAAAAGCAAACCGTATGAGTGTATGAGTCCGACAACTAATGCTTCTCACGATCTCTTCCAATATAAAGGCCTTTCATTTTCGGGTGGAGNGAGTATATGCCAGAGTAGATGCCGGTGCTCACCTAAATGCCATTATCAGATTGTCTCAAAAGCAAACCGTATGAGTGTATGAGTCCGACAACTAATGCTTCTCACGATCTCTTCCAATATAAAGGCCTTTCATTTTCGGGTGGAGTCAAGACAACCCAAATGCAAAACTTTTAATATCAATATCTATATACACTTTATTTGCACCGAAACTATAAATATGTATATTTTGATATAACTTTTTATCGTATTATATGAAACGTGCCTTTCTTTCAAATTTTCATTTCGAAAAATGAGACTTTTT
>CAJPVJ010003853.1:0-10374 GCA_905397405.1 Oppiella nova | reverse complement strand
TTTAATAAGTTTTATTACATAAGTTAATAATAACTCTTAGGATTATTCTCTGGATCTGCTTTAAGTTTGCTATATTTAAGATATAATTGTTTACAATGTTGTATTGTTGGCATTATTTGTATAGGGAATGCAAAACTCATTTTGGATGACCTTCTCTTTCAGACAATATATTTATAACTAATATTAGTCTTAAAATTTTGAAATTTATATAATCTTATAGAGAAGAAAATGCACTTTAAATCTAATCCATTTCCTACAATAATGGTCCAGGAATTACCGCGCGCGACCATGGTCAACCTAGTCTCACTTTACATGACTTATACCTTAACTACTTTATGTCATCGGAAGTCAAAATGATTGGTCGTGATGGTTTTTCGAGTCACCAGGGGGCGGGCAAATACTCACGCCATCACATGAACACTCACAAAGCGTAATTTATGTTTGAACCTTAGAAGGCAATTTGATTGACTAGTTTTGAACTTATTTTCGTGGGTTTTGTCTCGCATTCAATGAATGAAATTGTTTTTAAAATTTAATTATACGTGAAATAAATGACTTTTGATTGCATTTGCAATTATTTATCAAAAATAATGCATTACTTCTAAAACAAATCAAAATTTCATTTAATTGTCTTTCAATTTGTAATTCATTTAATAGTCTCTTATTTTCTTCACTAAACTCTTCTATCAAATCATTGAACAGTATTTCACAATATGTCTTAAGATTTTTCAAAAAACATGACATTTTCTATAGCAAATATCGTGCACTTTTCACATCTTACAAGTACTCATATACAATGTCCACGTTTTAAACAAATTAATTTTTAACGTTTGTGTATAAACTGATGTATTTATTAGAGAAAATATTAATGAAAATGATACATGTCTAACAAAATGGTTGACCCCATGGGTAAGCCGTGGCTGAAGTGTAGTGTCGACAACCTATTGTACTCCAACGCCACTACCGTTCCCACAACGAGTGCCACACAATCCGAGACCGACACCTCCCATCCCAACCCTATCTCAAGTCCCACATCCGATCCCATCATAAATCCCATTCAAACGATTCAAAAACTGTCCAAACCTTCTAAACAAAACAAAAATTCAATAATAATTTCAAATTAACAAATTACTAATGTATTAAAATTAAAAACAATAAACTATTACATTAACATTAAGTAATAATTAAGAATTGAATTTATAATAAAATATTAATAAAAGTATTTTTATATAAAATATTTGATATAAAAGTGAATAAAATGCTTTCATGAAAATATAGTTCAGTTCTTCAAATGTCTGAAGGGTTTGTCAATGAGATCGGGATGTGTTTCGTGGACTTATAGTGCTTTTTGGTGGGGAAATGGCTTTATTTAGTAACCCTTTGGTGTCAGACGTCAGACTTCCTGTGTTTGAACTGAAAGTACTGCTCGGAGTGTATAAACCTCTCGTTACTTGACGTCTTCTCCTATATGTGACCACAACTGCGACCACAAGAATCACTCCTATTATCACCAAAACCGCGAATACTAGCGATAGTTCTGTCGGCAAATCTATCGAGAATTCAGTCGTGTTTTGTGGAGAAGAAGGCAAAGGAGTTGTGGTTTCTATTCGTTTGAAACATTGCTTTTCGTATGCAATCAATTTGTTTTCATCTTTACACCAAAAACAAGTAAAGTTTTGTATAAAATTCACAACAAATTCATATTTTATTAAATACTTGTTGTGAAAGATCTTTGCCATCGGGTGTGAAGCAATAGTGAGGCTGTCCTCTGATGTTAAACCATAAGAGAAACCCCTTCTCTTGGTTTTCATCGGAGTCAACGATACCCTCCAACTGTCGGAGCAATCGATCGGGTATTTGGTCGACAAATACCGGTCTCTGTGGGCATTCGGATCCACAACTATTTTCTGTATACAATTTAATCCGACCATCCCTTCCATTCCATGTTATTTTCAACACTTGTATCGTCCGGTTATTTGTGTCAAAAAGCATGAGATGACTGTCAACTGTATGCGTATCTCCTATGCGGACGACTATAGGATTGAATATCCTCTTTGGGTTATAATATTGATGACCACTACAATTGTTGCCCCGATACAGCTGTTGCCGACCTGTTGTACTCTAACGTCATTAACGATCCCACAACGAGTGCCATACAATCCGAGACCGACACCTCTCAGCCCAACCCCGCCATAAATCCCACATCCGATCCCAACATAAACCCAATTCAAACGACTCAAAAACCGGCCAAAACTCATAAACAAAACAGCGCTCGTAATACCGGTGCAAACGGTTTGGCTGTTATTATTGTATTGATATTAATTCAGTTATTCATTAGAAATAATTCATTTCAAACTAGACTTACAAATATTTTTAAATTCTCTTATGTTTTTGTAATTATTTATGCATTTATTCCAATATTTTATTTATAGCTTTAATTGAATGTAAAGTTTAATTTGTATTTGTAATAAATAAAACATTTCTAAATTTAATGTCAATTCTGGTAATTATAGTGTTTATTTAATATTTAGTTGCAAATTAATTAAATTGATTTATTTATAAAGATATTATTTATTGAAATATAAAATAACAAAAAGTATAATAAAACAAATATTAATTATTAAATTAATTAGTTAATAAAAATTTATATCAAATTTTCAAAATAAATGCTAATAAATAAAAAATAAAATCGAAATAATTTGAGATAAATGTTCAAAATTAATGTTTAAGAAGTTTTAGAAATTGTTGAAAATACACCACTTTTGCCATCAATTTGTGAATACGTTTGCATTATAGACAGCGATTGCTTTCGTCGATGTCTTATATAACACATGACCACAACTGCGACCACAAGAATTACTCCTATTATCACTAAAACCACGAATACTAGCGATAGTTCTGTAGGAAATTCAGTCGTGTTTTGTGGAGAAGAAGGCAAAAGAGATGTGATTTCGGGAGTAAAAGATGTCGTCAAAGGAGTCGTGGTTTCAATTCGTTTGAAACATTGCTTTTCGTATGCAATCAATTGGTTTTCATGTTTACACTAAAAACGAGTAAAGTTTTGTATAAAATTCACAACAAATTTCTCAATATTTAAATACCTGTTGTGACACATTGTGACTTTCGGGTGTAAAGCAATAGTGAGGCTGTCCTCTGATGTTAAACCACAACAGGTGTCCCGACTGTCCGCTCACATCGAAGTCAACAATTCCTTCCAACCGTTCAAACAAATGATGGGGTATTTCATTGACAAACGCCGGTCTCAGTGGACATCCCGGTCGACAACTGCTTTCATTATGAAATACAACCCAACCTCTACTCCCATCCCATGTTATTGTCAATACTTTTATTGTCCGGTCATTTACGTTCAAAACCATGACATGACTGTGAACTAAGTTCGTATTGGTTTTACGGACAACTATAGGACTGAATATAATGTTGTCAGGGTAATAATAATCATAACCACTAAAATCCTTGTCATCGTGAGCCGGGATATAACACTTGGTTTGAATGGAAGTGTTTTGAGGATCCTATCATATATTGAATGCAATGAATGTCAGCATATATGTTATAAATACATGTATTGAACCACAATATGCTTACCGTATATAACACTTGACAGTGATATCCGTCGTAACTACCTTCAAAACTCCAAGTTGTCGGATGCCATACAAGACCTGAGAACTGATTGATCGGTTCCACTGATGTCTTCTTCTCCATTGGTTTGACAGTCGATTCATCCATTGATACCATAAGTCCATTGTTTGCATCCCTTTCTATAGTGAACTTCCACTGCATTCCCTTTGAATACATATAATTATATCCATAGAAATCTGCTCTATGGCTTTTGACTCCATCCCAGATCCATTTCCGGTGTATCTGAACGCCATTGTATATGCTATTGGTTTGCATGTATTGGCATATGGATTGACATTGAATTGTAGAAATGCACAAAATAATTGCTAGAATTGTGAACATTTTTGAGAAACTAAATCCGAAATAAATCTATAAAATGAGTAAATGATTGAAATGAAAAGACTTGAATTAAATTAAACCGTTTATTTAATAACCGTTTTCACATTCAATAAAAGTGCACGTTATAAATAATAAATATGAAATAACAATATATTGAAAGCAAAACCCTCTATTGATATAATAAAAAATCAATGGGGTTGTATTGCATACAGAAAACAGTTGTGGACCGGAGTGCCCAAAGAGACCGATATTTGTCAATCAAATACCCGACCATTTGCTCCCAAAGTTGGAGGGAATTGTTGACTATTCAGAGGGCGGACTATCGGGGCATATGTTATGGTTCAATATCAGTGGACAGCCTCACTATTGCTTTACACCAGAATATATGAATCTCTCGCAACAGGTATTCAATTAATGATGAATTTATGAAATTTAAACAATGATCTGGTTATTATTAGTGTAATACAAAACAATAGCGGAATGGCTGACAAAAGCCGAGAGTCACTGTCCAACACTTGAATCAATTTCTACGGTTCATGTGTTTAGTAAAACAGTAATCATTCATTTTTTAGTACTTCATCTCAAATACTTTAATTTACATCAATAAATGTGTTTGAAATCAAATAGTCGTTTGTCTGAGAGAATCAGTACATATTTACATTTTAATCAATGTTTAACCTTTGACCCATAGCTTTGGTCAATATTAAATTTTGACAAATTTTGACATAAAACCTGTTTTGATTTGGTTTGTGTACTGATTCCTCGAGACAAATAACTATAAACTAAACTAAATTTACCAAACTAAAGTAAATTCAAACTATAAAACATAATCGACTATTTTTTGAACTTCAAAGTGGTGGTAGTATTGGTTAGAAATTATATCGAAATTTCATTGATATTGTTATGCGAGACATGTGTTTTTGATTCAAAATGAATGAATGTTTGTACAAATTTGAACTAAATTGTATTTATTAAACTGATTTTAGAAATAAAGATTACATTACTTTTTTTTAAGGCAAAAAATCCTAAATAAATACTAAACATAAGATTCAGTAGACAGAAGTCAATTTCACAAACATGTTCATCATTTTAGTAATTATTTTAAGCATTCCTTATATTGAGTGTCAATTAATGTGCGAATACATGCAAACCAATGGTGTATATAATGGCATTCAAATACACAGGAATTGGTTGTGGAATAACAACATTCAAAAGTTGTCTACTTATGGTGTCTATTCGGTTCATAAGATGTATTCAAAGGGAATGGAGTGGGAGTTCAGTATAGAAAACACCACAAACAGTGCACTTATGGTATCAATGGATGAGTCGACTAAACAACCGAAGAATAAGAAGACAGGAATGGATCCAATCAATCAGTTCTCGGGTCTCGTCAGTCACAACACCTTTTTCTTTAGAAATTACGATAATTATGAGTGCGAAGTGTTATATACGGTAAACATTTTGTGTATACTGTTCATCGATATACTGTACATAATATTATAATCTTATATTCATTCATTGTATTCAACGTACGATAGGATCTACAAAACACTGCAATCAAAACCGAGTGCTATATTAAGGGCAATAAAAGCCAAAAGTTTGGTTCGACCGCCGATTATAACCCAAAAGCAGTTATATTCAGTCCATTCGTTGTCCGCAAGAGTAATACGTATAGAGATGAGAGTCATGTCATACTTTTGGACACAAAGGATCGGACGATAAAATGGTTGAAAATAACATGGAATACCACTAGAGGTAGGATTCAATTATTTAGGGAAGGCATGTGTCCCGTATGCCCACTGAGCCCTAAGTTTGTCAATCAAATACCCGACCCTTTACTCAGAAAGTTGGAGGGAATAGTTGACTACGAAGTGAGCGGACAGTCGGGGCATATGTTATGGTTTAACATGAGAGGACAGCCTCACTATTGCTTTACACCAGAAAGCAAAGATCTTTCACAACAGGTATTCTAAAGTTGGAGGGAATAGTTGACTACGAAGTGAGCGGACAGTCGGGGCATATGTTATGGTTTAACATGAGAGGACAGCCTCACTATTGCTTTACACCAGAAAGCAAAGATCTTTCACAACAGGTATTCAGTGAGAGATGTATTTGTTATGCATTTTAAGCTAAACTTTACTTATTTTTAGTGCAATTCCTCGGATAATATGATTGCATACGGAAAGCATTGTTTCAAACCAAATAAATTTCCCACAAAATTATTGATAGTATTCTTGATTTTGTTGACAATCGGTGTCATACTCTTCGTGTCCAATGTAGTGATGATTTCGAGGAGAAGTCGTCGAGAAATAGCAGACAATCAGCAAAATAGTAAATTTGCCCTCAAATGGAGTACTCGCGAGAAATTGGTCGCAAAGTCATCGTCAGTCAACACCGAATATATTAACGTTAATACAAATACTCGTAATAGCAATACTGTCATTTAATGTATTGGAAATTAAAACAATTATAATTTTATATAAAATAAAGTTTCATAACTTCTCAATTTAACAATATTTCGTTTCGCGAGATCTCATAATTCAAACACTAGTTTAACGACAATCATATCAATATTCAGATTAGTTATTAAATCTATGCTATGATTTAGTTTCAATTGTTTTAGTTAACGGATATCTGAGAGAATTTTTCAAAAGTAAAAGTCTTTTTAATCAAAGTCTTAGTTAATCTGAAGATACTAACCAAAGATTTAGTTTTTAAAAGTTAGTTCAGAGTATTAGAGATCCCATATATTGCTTAATTTTAGCCGCAGTTGTCTGTATTCCTCTCATTGAATGCCAATCAATGTGTGATTACATGAGAACTAATACCACATATAATGGCATTCAAACGCATACACATTGGGTCCAGTTTTCAGATATCAAGAAATACCATAAGATGTACTCAAAGGGAATGGAGTGGGAGTTCAGTATCGAGAAGACCACAAACGATGAGCTCAGGGTATCTATGATTGAATTGACTATAAAACCAATATATAAGAGAACAACTGAAGAACCAATTAATCAGTTCTCAGGCCTTAAAAAGAAATTGGTAGATATTCTTCAAAATAAGCATGGTACCTATTATTGTGAAGTGTTATATAAGGTAAGCATTTTATGTATCATTACATGGATTCATATATACATTGATTTATTGCATTCAATGTATGATAGGATTCTCAAAACACTTCAATCAAAACCGAGTGTTGGAGTCATCAGTTTAGTGAAGCATTTCCTACACCCGGGGTCAATCACGTCCAGTACATCCCAAAGTCGGTGATATTCAATCCAATAGTTGTCGTGATGACAGCACTTACGAAGACACCGATAGTTATAACATTGTTTTGGACACAAATACCCGATCCATACAATGGTTGAAAGTGATATACACTGGCGTCCGGGGATGGGTTTTACTCATTGATCAAAGGAGTTGTCGTACAAATTGTCCGCCAAAACCGCTATTTATCGCTCAAATACATGACCAATTGCTTCGGCAGTTGGAGGGCATCGTTGACTATAGTGTAAGCGGAGAAAAGGGTTTTATGCTATGGTTTAACATCAGAGGACAGCCTCACTATTGCTTCACACTAGAAAACAAAGAGCTTTCATTTCAAGTTATTAATAAATTGTAATTAAATAACAAACAAATTAAACATAAAATTATTAATTTTTAGTGCAATTCATCCGAGAATATGATTGCATGCGAAAAGCATTGCTTCAAACCAATTGAGACCACAACTCCTTATACTCCTGAAAACACGACTGAATTTCATACAGATTTAGTGATAATACTCGTCATTTTGGCGATAATAGGAGTGATTCTTGTGGTCGCAGTTGTGGTCATGTATTACGTGAGACGTCGAGCAAAGAAATCCCTGAATATAATGCCAATCGATTCAGTACTTCCGGGAAATAGCAATCGATTTTCATCCGTTTTCTAATACTTTAAAACTTTTATTTATTAGAATTTATTCAATGCTTATTTAGATTCAGGTTTCTATTAATATTTTTTTATCAAATTCAATATTTGTTTGTATTTTAATTAAATGTTTATAAAACAAAATATTTAACCAAATTTTAAATATTATTTGTAATTCATCAAAGAATAAGATTCTTTATCGAAAGTTATACATTTACTATGGGTTTAGATTCAATGAATTTCTTTTCGGATTGAGTTTAGTTTATTTTTGAGTTTAGTTTAAAAAGCAGACAAATCAACTGGAATCAATTTTATTAAAATAGATTTCAATAAATTATCATAATTACTATACTTAATAACTGTTTGAGTTTTATTAAATACTTTCCATCATATAATTGTAAAGCCCTGATTACTTTATACTGTACATTACAATTGTTTTTACGGAGCTTTTCAATTAATTTCTGAATTGTTTTACTTATTTGTTTGAATAAATTAGATTTGAATTTATTATTTTCGACTAATAGCCAAATGATTTAAATGACTAAATATTTGTAAAACTCTTGTAAAGATTGTGAATTCTGGTCTACAAAGTGTTGAACAAAATAATAAGTTATTAAATTGATTACCATATGTTATATCATTAGTTGTTATCATATGTTTGCAATACATGAATATAAGTATAATATATATATATATTATTATTTTGTTTAAATTTTTAAGCAGTAGTAAATTATTGTTTACTCCAAAATGCTTAATAATTTACGCAAAAGGTTTTTATTAATTATAAAAGTTGTATGTTTTGTAGTATTGTTTTATATGGGCATTGATATGACAATGGCCTACCTCAGTTATCCATACATTTACAGACTTAGTGTTAAGCATTCAAATGGATTAGGCACTTTTGGGATTTATTATCTACTTTCTTTTGATAATAAACATTGTACGATTGAATGTGCTTGTTATTATCCCATAGGATTAACATGAGGTGCAGGGTTTTCTCACTAAAAGTGTGAATCATTTTTTATTTTGTTACCTAAAAAGCGTTTTTTATCAAAAAAAACTCATAATAATTATAGAAAACAAAATAAAAATAATATTATTAGCCATTTAATATTAAAATCTATTTAATATTTACAGCTTTATAATTCATATTTGGTATGATTTAAACAATATATAAAACTTCAAATTAATTGTATATTTTATTGATTTAATTTAATATATAAAACTTGTGTAAGAACATTGTAATCAATATTATCTTAAATTATTAATATTTTATTGTTATAATGATGTAGAAATGTTATTGAATAAGGTTTTTAATGTATTGTCAAGAATAGCATTAAAAATTTATTTGTTAAAAAATATTGTTTATTATCGTATTAATAAACAAACTATTGTATCACCTTGTATCACATTTGTATTTAAACTGAAAATATTACTACTAATATAATATAATATTACTTTGAAGTAAATGTCAATAAGATCTCTAAAAATAATTTTTCTGCTAAAACTTATTAGTTAACTAAAACTTACCATGGCACTACTTTCAAGAATATTGAATATTATTTATTATATATTATATTATATATATTATTATAGTACATATTCTATAGAATTAATGAATATTTTAAATGGTTATATTAAATACTTGAATTCACTACTAGCTAACCATTTACGACAAATTAAACATATTTTTGTGAAAATCTTAAAGAATTTAAAATTCTTACAATTCGTGAAAGCATTTTGTTTTCTAATGCTTTTCTATGAGTGCATTGAAGTGACACAAAATTACTTCAGTTATCCGTATATTAATAAACTAAATGTTATTACAACCGATGGATTAGACGTACCGCCGATTACCATCTGCACGGAAAGGGATGTGTTTTTTGATAAAACACGGTTTAATAGCTACTTTAATATAAGCTACGAATACGAGTCGTACAAACAAGTTGCTTTTAAAAAGGCTATTGAATTGGTAATTAAATGCAATAAATTATCTAAAATTATCAGTAAATACATTCAATGTGAAGATTATATTTATTATAAAAATTATTTATTAAATATCTTTTATATTCAATATAAAACACAAATGTTTAAAAATTTATCTTTTAATGATGTGTACGAAAAGTTTACTATAAAAGCTAATGAATTAATAAAATGTTCGGGCAAATTGCATCCTAAACATAAAACCAATAATAATAGCAATAATGGCAGTGATTCTCAAGTAATGACTGATTGTTCGTCTGAATCGATGTCTCCTTCAATGGCATCAATGAAGTGGTCATTGGATTCACGGATATATACCAAACGAAATAGTCGTCGAAATACAGTTTTCTTCGCATTGTATTTAAAACAAATGTTTTTTCAATAATTGTCTCAAAATAGCCATTAATGAGAAACTTTTGCTGCATTTCATAAGAAATGTTAAACTCAATGAAATCATTGTCTTTGAGATAATAGTTGTAATGATTTGTATAGAAATACGTG
>CAJPVJ010003851.1:0-10377 GCA_905397405.1 Oppiella nova | reverse complement strand
GACACCTGCTCTGACATACAGTCTGTCCCCTCCAGTGATATTTATGGCATTCAAAAACGTCTTGCGCTCTCATTTGCATTCAACGCACACTTTGGGGGCACACATGGGATCGGCACTGGATATGTGGCAATCAAACGTATTTTGGACACAAATATATGGTTTTTGTCAAAATAAAGTTCAAGAAAAATATTTTTTTTCTTTTAAGAATATTTTTCGTCTGAGATTTAAAGTAATAATCTATTCATAAGAAATTAAAGGATTAATTAATATTATAATTTGTGTAAATTCATATTTTTAAATAATATTTGTTATAAATAAAATCCAAATAGACGTCAATTTATATCAATTTAAACTGCTTTTCAGGTTTAATAAGAAGTTTTAAATTAATTTTTGTCCAGAATGTATATTGAAAATATCTTTTATTTAAGTTTATATGAATACAATTAAGGTATAGAAATATTTTTATAAAAATTTCTCAGTGAATAGAAAAATTCATTTTTGTAACTAAGAATAATTACAAAGAATATTCTGTGAGATACATAACAATAGAAGTATTGAAATATCGATTTCAATCAACAATAAAGTCTTATATAATACATGGAAATCTTATTTTAAAGCAATTGTTCTCACAGTATATCGTTAACAAAAAGTGCAAAATAAATAAATAGATTTTGAAAAATAAAGTTCAACTTAAAAATGTCTCAAAAATAAGATTTCGCTGAAATGGGAGACACAGGAAAAAGGCTTTTATTTCATCGGAGACATAAAACACACAAATCAAGACAATCACAAAAAACAGAAATATTTGAGTGAAAAAATACGGAAATATACGGACTTTATATAAGTATGAGATGTCAACATTATATACAGTACAGTGCTGTATACAATATATAGCATATATATTATAAAAATAGATGAAATGATAGACAATTTGTTGTCTACTCTATTGTCTGACTGTTGAGCACAACAGAACACACCATCTCTTTAGCTCTCAAATCATTGCAAAAAACTTCTCTCTCAAAAAGGATTTCATTCTCGAGACTATTAAACGACTCATTCGTTGCAATTTCTGTCATCTTTTTGTCGCTTTCTCTCTCTCTCTCTCTCTCTCTCCATCTCTCTCTCTCTCTCTCTCTCTCTCGCCTGTTATTCCGCTGATTATTATATCTTTCAAACAATTTATTATCAAATGGTCTGACAGTTAGTCTTTTTCGGTGATACTCTTTTGGGACCTTTTATTTTATCTTATGTTTAAAACAATCAAATAAAATAAATATTTTCACTAAAAGTACTGGAAAACTACTGAAATACAAAAAATAGCAAATGGATAAATGGATGAGAGAGAGAGAGAGAGAGAGAGAGAGATTTCAATAATACAATATTAAGTATTCAATAAAAATAAGAAATATTCCTAAAATATACCGTATATTATGTTTATTATTATTATGTCTAACGGATGACATTAATTCAGATTTTATGTTATATATCCGCATATGAGTGCCTCTACTCTACAATCAAATTACATTATATTATATTATATAATAAGAGTTGCAAAGAATGAAAACCAATTGTATTATAATATTAAGTATACGAAGAGACAAATATAACGTATAATTTGAGTGCATTGTAGGCATTGTAATCATATAAGAGGTTTTGGTCTCATTTAATGTGTCGACTCTATTCATGTGATCACATGATGTGGTGATGAAGAAGTGAGTGCACCGGAGATGTCTTCATCACCAAAAACACTCATAATTGCAGAGAAGTGTTGTGTGAAAAGAGGACTGGGAGATGAGGACAGGGAGAGTGAATGAAAAGCATTATTTTGCGAAATATGTCACGAATTTATTATATTTTTTATATTTGTCGTACAATTTAAGTAATTAAGTGCTGATAATAACAAGACGTGTCACAAAACTTATGTGTAGTTTCACTATAAGTATGTCTTTTAGTATTATATTAATTGAGAGCCCACTCAACGTATTATATCTTATATTTGTTTGCGATTTTAGCCCACTTTTTAAAACACAAACACGTTTAAGGAGTTTAAAAGAAATCCTTTTAATAATTTAGTTTTTGTTTAAACAATTTTCTAAATATATCTCGTATTATATGACAACACAAACACTGTTTAAGACTTTGTTTATGAATACAAAAGATTTATTAATATTCTCTTCACTAATAAAACCATTTCTTATGGTTTGCATTCTGTACTCATTTCCAAATACACTCTAATTCTTAATATTTATGATTATATTCATGACAAATAAAAAAGTTGTGTTTATTTTAAAGTATATAAGATTAGTATAATACATGTCTATATATAGTTAGTATGCAAATGCATTGTATATTGTAATCAAAATCAAAGCCATAATAAACTGAACAATATTTTTCAAATATAAAAGAAATGTTTTGAATATTTGGTTCATTCAACTCATCATAAGAATTAGTACTAAACGACCTTTTATTGGGATTTCATTATAAAATATATTTTTCATTAGACTTTGAAATCAAAACTATATTCAACTCATCATATCATTGAATGACCAAAAACTACAAAGTAATAATTAAAATACGTTTACCTCTCATATAATAATCATACTTTTGATGAATGTCTTCACTAAACAAAATGATAGAAAACGCTATAAAAGTTTAGTTTATGTTTGTTTTCTTATGTTCTCTCTCTCTCTCTCTCTCTCTCTCTCTCTCTGTCTCTGAATTAAAAAATACGAAAACATAAAACTATATGAAAATTCGATGCCTTTTGTAACCGAAAGGCAATTTTTCTCATATTTTTGGTACTTTTTAATTAAAGACAATCGACTTTTGTTGTGCACAGTATATACAGTACAGTATTGAGAGGAACGGTAGGGGAGAGAGAAGAAGAACATAAACATTGAAGAGATAGAGGGGACACACCTTTTAGGTTGAGGTTTTCAAAAAATGAAAAAACATACTTATCCCCAAAAACAGACAAGTTTTGTGTTTTAACTTTCATACAGACATACAGTATATGTTGTGTTTATTAAACATTTCATACATTATAAAGACTGCGAAAAAGTTTTTCGACCGAAAGAATTATTATTATATTTTTCTTTTCTCTAATCTATTATATTCTTGCGCTTCATATGAAAGGGTTCAATGAATTTCAATAAATTTAAATTAATTTTCTATTCATTACTACTATCCCCTTATTTTTAATGCACTGTTTTCGGTGACAAACATATTCTGTTAAGCCTTTGTGTATACAATAGTCTACTCTGTTATGTGTATTGTGTATAATAAATAAGTTTTATTTCCCAAAACAAAACACACTTTCGGAGGCATTTCTATTTGTTTTCGGTGACAAACATATTCTGTTAAGCCTTTGTGTATACAATAGTCTACTCTGTTATGTGTATTGTGTATAATAAATAAGTTTTATTTCCCAAAACAAAACACACTTTCAGAGGGATTTCTATGAATACAAAAGTGAATATTAAAGCCAAAGAGTCTCTCATATAATGCATGTTATGTACAGAATTAGGAGACGTCTATTGAATCGAGTATTACATAAGTATTCAATTTTGATGCAAAAATATTTATATGCATTTCGTTAGTGCGAGTTTAATGTCTGAGCACTTATTTGGCATGTAGTGCCCGGGTCTCCCATCCCTGCCTCAAACACTATGGTGTATGTTATGTATGTATGTTATGTGTGCTCTTACTTAATATGAATTAACGAACTGTAATGCCAGAGCACAACCAACTCAGTGGTCGGCTCTCTCTCTCTCTCTCTCTCTCTCTCTCTTTGGTGAACATCACTGGCAGTCAAAAACGAGATGAGCTTTTTGTGAGTCCACTCCCTTTTTCATGAATTAATGAAGCAATCAATTAAGTTAAAGCTCTTCTCATTCCTATTTTACTGTATTTTTATTATATTTTTTGCGCAAAATATATATAAATTATATTAAAGTTTTTGTACTTATATTCAAGCGATACATATGTATAATGTACTGATATTTAAAGAACTTCCCAAACGTATGTTAAAAATTTACGACAAAAATATTGTTATTAATACAGTAATAATAAAAACATTTTTCAAAAAGTTTTAAAAATTTTAAACACAATTAAAGTCTTTTCAGATTAGATTAGAAACAAATTCAACGTAAGAGTAGAAAAATTAAACATTCATTAAAACCCTTGTTTTGGGGATCAGATAATTTTCAAATTAAAACTTTAAATATTTAATATATTCAGAGAATAATGATTTCTGTGGGTATATAACAGATATATACGGCATATAATATGAATGACATTGGGATGTCCTAATCAGTCATACATATACTTCCAACTGATTTCTTTCAAAACGTTTGCCTCACTCTTCAGGGATTAATAATAATTCAATTTTTTATATGTGAGGCGCAGGTGTCGACTGATTGCATATAAAACTCTCTACAACTCAACAAAAGTTTAAAACGAGATGAGCTTTTTGTGAGTCCACTCCCTTTTTCATGAATTAATGAAGCAATCAATTAAGTTAAAGCTCTTCTCATTCCTATTTTACTGTATTTTTATTATATTTTTTGCGCAAAATATATAAATTATATTAAAGTTTTTGTACTTATATTCAAGCGATACATATGTATAATGTACTGATATTTAAAGAAATAACTTCCCAAACGTCTGTTAAAAATTTACGACAAAAATTTTGTTATTAATACAGTAATAATAAAAAGATTTTTCAAAAATATACACTTAAAGTTTTAAAAATTTTAAACACAATTAAAGTCTTTTCAGATTAGATTAGAAACAAATTCAACGTAAGAGTAGAAAAATTACACATTCATTAAAACCCTTGTTTTGGGGATCAGATAATTTTCAAATGAAAACTTAAAATATTTAATATATTCAGAGAATAATGATTTCTGTGGGTATATAACAGATATATACGGCATATAATATGAATGACATTGGGATGTCCTAATCAGTCATACATATGCTTCCAACTGATTTCTTTCAAAACGTTTGCCTCACTCTTCAGGGATTAATAATAATTCAATTTTTTATATGTGAGGCGCAGGTGTCGACTGATTGCATATAAAACTCTCTACAACTCAACAAAAGTTATGCACTTCTCTGAGACAATCAGTTTTTACTTATATTTTGTTTTAAAATCACAAACACATAGAGAGAGAGAGAGAGAGAGAGAGAGAGAGAGAGAGAAACGTTGTGAACAAAAACTCATTTTTCATTTCCATCTCGTTTTCTGATTCAACACTTTTTAGGAGTTAAGGCCCTGAAAAACGTTAGGAATTCCTCCACTCTATGCATAACATGTTGAGAGAGAGAGAGAGAGAGAGAGAGATTTTGTTATTAAAACAAAAGGAGTAAAATGTGTGCATTTTTTCATTTTGAAAACACATTTTACACATGCATTCAAACCATTCACCGGTTTTTCTAATCTATTTTACACTGAGAGACGGGTATTCTTTTGCCTCCCTTTCCATTCAGTCATTCAATTGATTTATCTGCTATTAAACCAATGATTAATATCTGTGGCAATAGTGAGAGCACATGGAGTTAGAGAACGAGAAACACGTAAAACATTTTTCATATGAGTTCCTCTTTTTATAAGTTTAATATTTAACGAAATATATTTAAAATGATTTTTTGAGCCCTAAACGAGTTGTTTCCACCAAAATATCATTTAACTCCTTATAGAGTACAGCATTTTAGGCATATTTGCATTTTTATATAAATTTCTATATTTTATTCGTTTGTTATTTTTGCTAAGTTTTCGCACAGCGTTTGGAAATTATTTATTTTGTTGACTCTTTCTCAGCAACAAAAATATTGAACAGATTTTTTGTGACCCAAGTTTTAGCATAAAATTAATTCTCGCACTTTTCATGTCCACACAACAAGTATTTTTTCACGGAATTTGTTTTTGTAAAAAGTGAAAAATTAAGTATAAAAGTGTTTTCATAGAAAACAATGAAAAGAGAGATGACTTCAAAATTGGCAGAAAAAAGACAAAAATGTGTTGAAAAAACATTCGGTGCTCGAGTGGATCGGAAAGGCATATAATTACAGGAAACCCTTTCCAACACTAGTATATGTATTATAAGAAATACATATTAAACATCTGACACACAATCCAATGATAATCGGCGACAAAGCACTCAAAATGCAGTTAAACTTCACTTTGATGTGCAAACGAAATAAAACAACAGATTTTTTGCTTACCTTTTCATTAGTTTATGGGACGACATAAAAAGCCAAAAGAAAATATATTCAGTTAAACATCCGATTTGTGACAGATTTGAGGCCTTAGACGGCAGTCAAAGGTCCAGATGTTGTCCGCACTGACAGACAGACCGAAACACAACACAAATACAATACAAATGCAATTCTAGACCACAATAATACACAAATGCATTAAACAAACAAAAATTGTTTCGTTTAGTCCTTAATTCATTGGATGAACAGAATTGTAGCCAAAAGTTAATACTTAATGTATAAATAATAATTCACATAATGTTTAAAATACACAGCATCAACGACAATTATGTGACTTATTATTATTAAATTACATACTATTAGAGCTTTTCACAAAATATAATATAAATTTCGGCGTTTTCATTACAAAAATAATAAATATCTTCTCATATATTGAGTAATTCAAAGGAATCGCTAATTGTATACAATAGGAGAGACCCAAACCGAGTGGTTATGAGTGCCTGTGCTCTGAGAACACCCTTCCGTTAGGTACAGATGGATAGTATGAACACAATCATATATTGAGTAATTCAAAGGAATCGCTAATTGTATACAATAGGAGAGACCCAAACCGAGTGGTTATGAGTGCCTGTGCTCTGAGAACACCCTTCCGTTAGGTACAGATGGATAGTATGAACACAATCTCTGGTTCTCCTAAAAAAACTTAGGAATAAATTAAGGTTAGAATCAGTTGTATAACGAGTGGAACAGGTATTCGGTCGACACGACGCCTGTGCCTCTCATTATACGCCCGTTCGCTATACTGTATGTATATTATGTACAGTATATACAGTATATAATATATCCCATCACTCGTTATGATTAAGTTAATTATACGATACAAATGAAAATTATTGTTTAAAATATTTTCATAAAATATTAATTTTCGTTATATTATGTTATAATATGTTATACTATACTCATGTTATATTAGTTTAGTTTTTTATATTAAATGTTTTTGTCAATTACAATAATTGTACATTTTAATGAAAATCTCATTTCAAGTTATGTTTATTACGGTTATAATAAATTATTAGTTGTTGCGTTAGATTAAATTATTTTGTAATGTAATGCTAATTAAATTTTTCTCTAATGATCCGAAATGGTGTTTTCGCTAATGATTAAAATGAAAATAAATAAAACAATAGTCACAAGTAATTTATCAGATTGTAATTGAAAATTAGTTACAGTAATAATTACCGAGTATAATTGACAGAAAAATTCTACATATTATTAAATTTATATCATTGATTATTGCCATAAAGTTAATAATGATAAATATTTGCAAACAGGACTTGTATTGCGGTTTAAGAAATGTGCACAAATCGGATCAATTCATAGCAAATAACTATTCCGTTAGAGAAGCATATCATCTATCGCTCAAAGCGATCCCCAAAACTGCATAAAAGTTTCAATAAATTAAATAATTTATTCCGATTTCTCTTCGGCTGAATGTCTGTCCCTCCACTCTCTTGTGGGCCAACACTTTGTTCACGCAAACAAAATGGCATTAAAAACAGTTTTTGAATTTTTTAATTGCATTTTATAGCGCGCCTGTATTTGCAGAACTGGCCCCGAAATCGTTGGACCAAAAAATGCATAATAAGTTACATTTGATTCATCAGAATATATAAGTATTAAACGGAAAGCCCGCGGAGTTTGTGAACCCAAACACAGAGAGAAATAGTGAGTGAGTGAGTGAGTGAGTGAGTGAGAGAGAGAGAGAGAGAGAGAGAGAGAAGGAGTGAGTGAGTGAGTGAACACAAGTCTCTGTATTCTTAAACATATTTTAATATTGAATTCTCGATTCAAAGGCAAAATCAATGGCTTTCTCTAAACATATCGGAAAAGGCCTGAAGTCATCAAATTGAATGTACAATCGAGAGAACACACACCACCAGAGCTACACTATCTTACAGTCAAACCTATTTTTAGGCACATATTACGAATTCATTGTAATCGGAAAGACATTTATTTAAAGCTTAAATCAGTTTAATATACAATTTATGTGAAAAGCGAAACGAGGGGAAAGCCTAAATAAATTCTCGAGAATTTTCAATTCCAATGAAATTGCCATTCAATACACCAAATGATAGTCATTATAAACGATTTGTATGTATTGTGCGCCAGTGCCTGCATATGTATGGCATAGTATGGCAGCAAAAGCTGATGATATGAATTGCAAATTGAATCCAAAGACTCGTTCAGTGTTTGTGTGATGAGAGAGAGAGAGAGAGAGAGAGAGAGAGAGAGAGAGCCTCAGAGCCTAAGCTCTCCAAAGAATTTTCGCCCCAAACATCAAACTCTTTAATAATAAGTTTATATATTGTTTTGCATAATATTATTGATTCAATATATTCTCGCCTCAGCCTCTCATTGCAAAACTCAAACCGAGTACTCATTAAAAACTTGTCGTTTGAAGGAAATTAAACTTTTATATTATATGAATACATTCATAAAGAGCCTTATATTTGCACACTATTTATAACGTTATAATCCATATCTGGCATTGAAATCAAATATTAAAATACAAAAATTCTTTGTGTTATTAAATGAATATTTTCTAACCGAAAGCTTAGGTTTTAAATAATATATATATATATATATTTTTTATATAAATATGTTTTTATGCCTCAACAAGAATATTGTGTTCATATTTTTTTGTCAGACATTCGCTTCATTGAACTATTTTTTACAGTGAATTAACTCAGAAATTAAGAAAAATGTTAAAATATTAATCAAAAGTATGCATTACATTAAACATGGAGTTAATCGCATTAAGAGATTTGCTTAAAATATATTTTTCATGTAATAGTAATACATTTTTCCATCAATTTTCTCAGTGAACAACGTATCGGAAGCACACAAGAGATGAATAAAAAATTAAAATTTTCTGATATTTTCACTCAATATATATGTATTAATATTAATACACAGAATATTCTATGATAATAAATGGTATATTTTGACAGATATTTAATATTTCTTTCACTTTAAATAATAATTTATTTCATTGGAGAATATAAGTGTAAAAATATTTTCATTTCGACGTTTATATGAGTTTTAAAAGTCTTAAATATCACTTACTTTATTAATTACCAATTAATCAATGAATTCCTTATTAAAGTTATTTTTGGAAATCTGAATCTGAAAATTAAAAATAACATTCATGAATATAAGCATATTAAAGTTTTACATATTTAATATTTTATATAAAGAAAATAAAAATTAAATTAAGTTATTCTTGTTGAAAATATAAAATAATTATTTTACCCTACTACATTAAAAAGACTTTAGCATTTAAGTATTTAAATATTTATAAACTTTATTACCGGTAATTGGAAAACATTAGACAAACACAACATGTATATTTTCAAAACGTTTAAAATAAAAATAAAATAATGTTTTGAAATAAATTCTCTCTTAAAGCTATTTATCGTTTAGTGAGTCAATTGTAAATTGTGTCAAAAGATATTCTGATTGCATGGACCATAATATTATATAATATACAGAATATAACTGAATGGAGAAAATAGTTTTGAAATGAACACTAAAAAGCACTTTAAAGTGCATTCAATATCTAAAAGTATATTTTCAGGAAAAGTGTTTTCAATTCTGTTGTGAGACTCAACTCTACGATGAATTCCGTGTGAAATGAAGTTTAGATGAAAAGTAAGTTTTTAAAAACTGTTCAATAATTTGAATGCAAGAATTCTCTCTCTCTCTTTTATTACGGAATATTTGGCCAACTTTTAAAAATATCACTGCTCTCTCTCTCTCTCTCTCTCTCTCTCTCTCAAACTATTCACTCAGTCGTTGACATTTATGAATATAAATCATATGACTTGAAGGCAGTCAAACATTTTCTTTTGGTTGGTTGAGAGAGAGAGAGAGAGAGAGAGAGAGAGAGAGAGTGAGAGAGAGAATGGTCGGAAACTATAGGACATAAATCTGGCATAACATACAGTAAGTCGTGTTATATAACTGACTGCAAACATAAAAATTTATTAATGCATAAGAATTTTCTAATATATCACAACTGCATACAAGTGGAGGAAATAGATATGAAAATCGGAGCCAAAAATGTCTTTATATTAATATTAAACAGTGAATACA